>MU127807.1:521626-535295 GCA_014904975.1 Marasmius fiardii PR-910
CTTAACAGCGCTCCATGGTTAAGAGACGGGAAAAACTGAGCAATGTCAAAAGCCACCACACTTGTTTTTAACCCTTTGGCCCACCCTGCTCGAACGAGATGGGTGAGGAATGCCCCCGCATCTTCGGTAGACCATTGCCGGACCCCTCTGAATTGGTTAGGGTGGACAAGGTCGTATTTGACCATGTCAAACTGAAGACGATTAGATATCATCTTCTCGATGAGTTTCCTCAAAGTGTTGAGGAGTACAATCGGCCTAAAAGATTTAGGCGTGTCATAGGACGGTTTTCCAGGTTTGGGAATGATAAATGTAACCAATTCCTTAAAATGAGCAGGCCAATGCCCTGTATTGATACAAGCATCTGCCACTCAAAGAACACCCTCCTCGCATTCCTTGCGAGTCATGACGTGTTTAAGGAACGACCACGTAACGTGATCGGGCCCTGGCACTGAATGTGAAGAACACGCACTAAGTGCATCCTTCAGTTCCAACGTGCTGAATCTTACCCAAGTTCTCTCAGGGGAGGACTCCAGGTCATCTAAGAAGGAGAGGTCAACTTCCCTCTCCGCCGCGGCATTGTATGTCCCATGCAAGGCTTGCCATAGTTCATCGAGTGTCCTACATTGCTGTCCCTGGAACGAGATGGCATCTGTGGGAGGTAATTTCCGCTGCTGGATCCAGGACATCAAGTCCCAGGGTCTAGCATTGGTGGAGGCTATTTCCTTGATCCGATCATCAAAGAACGTGCGCTTAGAGGATTTAACAACCCTCCAGAACTCGCCCCAGGATTCCCGAGACGGACTCCCACGGTAAAAGTCAAGGGCATCAGAGCACCCTTGATTCCACCACGGTTTGGATTTGCGTGTGATCTGGGACTTCTTAGAGCAGCGATTCCAGGCATCACACATATGATTCCCAAAGAGCTCCACACCCAGTGAGAGCAGTTCAGGTGAGGACATGTCTTGACTAACAAAGGTAGCCAACCCATCAGACAGGTGTTCAAGGAATGCCTCCTCTTGTTCACCCCCCTTGGGGAGGGTTCTGATTTCGACCAAAGGGGAATGCCCTAAGTCTAGAACAATCGAGACCGGTACGTGGTCTGATGGCCCTTTGAGATTGACTTTGCGTCTTGACTTTGTCGAGAGCACTTCATCAGATGTCACGAACACAAGGTCTAGAACCAAAGATCTGTTCTCCGGTTACGGGCAGGGGACCTTTATATGTTGGGGCAGGGGGACTTTGTTTTTCTGGCATAATACTAGCGTACTTAGCTCTTTGTTTGTATGTAGGTAGAGTGCTGGGGCCGGACTGCGACCGGGCACCGGGATAAAAATGGCAGAATCAAAAAAAAAAGACCCTTCTATACACTCTGGCCAAGGCGATTCCTTGGTAGTCTGTAGACATCTTACGGACTGGCTGTCCAAGTCCATATCTCACTCTATTCTCTTTGTGGAAGTCCCCTCCAAGGCGGAGTGGGGCATCCATTTCGAAACCCATCAGTTTGTTAGGGACCTGCCCTCGGTTAGGGTTGGCCCCTCGACTGTCACCTCGCTTGACTACCTCAGGAAGCAGGCAACGTCCTTGTGTCAGGATGCGTGGGTCTCATGTTTCCAGCATTCTTCATACCGGGGATCTCAATTTCTTGAGATGAAGGGCCTTCAAGGCAAACCGCTGCAACCGTTGTACATCAAAGGAGGTACGTGGTTGTCAAAACTTGGTGACTCAGTCGCCCTTACTGCAAGGGCTGTCAGATGCATCACAAATCATGCCCCAGTAGGCGAGTACTACCAGAGATTTAATATTCCAAATACCACACGTTTTTGTACATGCTGGTCAGCGGAAAGTTCTTGGTCTGCTGTCGTTCAGACAAGGACTCATGTGTTACATCACTGCCCTGATGTTAAACATTCCAAGAACATTGACTACGTCATTGGCCTTGCCCAGTTCCTGAAGAAGAACCCTAAGGTGTTCGCCTTCGGAGATTCAGCCCCTTGGGCTGGAGTCGGATAAGTTTGTTGGGGCCTGGCATAGGTGCCCATCAGACCCTATGGGGTGGTGCGGGGTGTGCAGCCGGGCATAGGCCACATGTCGGTAAAGGGGTGTGGCACTAGGGTGCGCTGGTCCCCGACAATACTTCTCTAATCACTGGATCACTTCACTGTGCTCTGGACTCTCTGTCTTCTGGTCACGGGCAGAGGACCTTTATAACAAGTTTTGGAGGTTGAATTCTGGTAGACTATTTATTAGCGTACTTAGCTCGTCGTTTGTATGTAGATAGTATTACCAGGTCCAGACTGCGATCGGGCACCGGAATAAAAATGGCAGAATAAAAAAAAAAAAAGAGTGGTTGATGTTCCATATCTCAAACACATTAGAGACCCCAAGAGTGTTATCACCATGGAGGAGGTGTGTGAACAATTTAGGCATTCCCCCCTCCACGAAGATTTGCTGGTCCTCACTGGACACCCTCAGGTGGTTCGTAACTCTGCGAAGAGTATGTCCGCCACTGTTTACTTCAATCTCTGGGACTCTCAGACAGGAACCAGAGCGAAGTGAGTTGTCGACAGACAAATCCACATGTTTGGAAGGGTTTGTTATATCAGGTCGACTATAGCCAACCCAGGTACCCCTATGTGCACACGCTGTTGCAGATGGGGACATTTGATTAACGCATGCAGGGCTCCTCAGTTTAGATGCCCTCGATGCTCAGGCCTGCACACCAATGACGAACATCGGTTGGTGTCTGTATGTTGTAGAGGAAAACCCAAGGCTGACCCTCTGGTTCCTCCCACTGAGGCTGGCAAGGACTGTCCCCACCAGCCTATTTGCCCTAACTGTTGGGGCAAACATTCTGCGCTTTCAAAAGAATGTACATTCTGGCGCCATCGCTTCGACCAAACATGGATCGATGCCAAATATGCCGAGGTACATAGTATCCATACTACTACAAGGTGTTCCACTCACCCCATGCCCATAGCTTAATGCTGGACAACCAGATTAGGGTGATCAGTTTTAACGTAGCAAAGCATTATATGTACTTGGACGTTCTTTTTTTTTTTTTTTTTTTTTTTTTATCCCAGTGCCCGATCGCAGTCCAGCCCCGGCATCCTACCTACATACAAACAATGTGCTAAGTATGCCAGTATTATGCCAGAATCAATAATCCCCCAATCCCTACGTATAAATGTCCCCCGCCCGTAACCGGAGAACAGATAGCCCAATCCACCCGAAGGTGTCAAGGAGGAAAGATGTTCACCCCAGGGCCCGGGGCCCATGCCAAGCCCCAAGGTGTTCATCCAACACCAGCTCGCGGAGCTGGATCACCGAAAGAGAATGCCCTTGGGTTCTTCTTCAGAAACTGGGCAAGTCCAACGACATAGTCGATGTTCTTGGAATGCTTTACATCAGGGCAGTGATGCAGGATATGAGCCCACATCTGAACGATGGCAGACTGAGAATTTTCCACAGACCAACACGTACAAAGGCGAGAGGTGTTTGGAATGTTAAACCTCCGGTAGTACTCGCCTACTGGAGCGTGATTAGTGATGCATCTAACTGCCCTTGCAACAAGGGCATTAGAGTCACCAAGTTTGGACAACCACGTACCTCCTTTGATGTACGATGGTTGGAGGGATTTGCCTTGAAGGCCCTTCATCTCAAGAAACTGAGATCCTCGGTAAGAGGGGTGCTCGAAGCGTGAAACCCACACATCCTGACACGAAGACGTTGCTTGTTTGCGCAAGTAATCAATCGAAGTATCTGATGAAGTGCTCTCGACTAAGTCAAGACGTGAGGTAGATCTCAAAGGACCATCAGACCATGTACCAGTCTCGATTGTTCTAGACCTTGGGCGTTCCCCATTGGTCGAAATCAGAACCCTCCCAAAGGGGGGAGAACAAGAGGAAGCATTCCTTGAACACTTGTCTGATGGACTGGCTACGTTTGCGAGCCAGGACATGTCTTCTCCTGAACTGCTCTCACTGGGAGTGGAGCTCTTTGGGAATCATATGTGTGAGGCCTGGAATCGATGTTCTAAGAAATCCCGGATCACACGCAAATCCAAACCGTGGTGGAACCAGGGGTGCTCTGATGCCCTCAATTCTTACCATGGGAGTCCGTCTCGGGAATCCTGGGGCGAGTTCTGGAGGGTTGTCAAATCCTCTAAACGCATGTTCTTTGATGATCGGATCAAGGAAATAGCTTCCACCAATGCCAGACCATGGGACTTAATGTCCTGGATCCGGCAACGGAAATTACCTCCCACAGATGCCATCTCATTTCAGGGACGGCAGTGTCGAACACTTGATGAACTATGGCAAGCCTTGCATGGGACGTACAATGCTGCAGCGGAGAGGGAAGTTGACCTCTCGTTCTTAGATGACCTGGAGTCCTCTCCTGAGAGGACTTGGGTAAAGTTCAGTGCGTTGGAGCTAAAGGACGCGCTTATGGCGTGTTCCTCTCACTCAGCGCTGGGGCCTGATCACGTTACCTGGTCGTTCCTCAAATCTGTCATGACTCGCAAGGAGTGCGAGGAAGGAGTTCTTCGAGTGGCTGATGCGTGTATTAGCACGGGTCATTGGCCTCCTCATTTCAAGAAATCGGTCACAGTTATTATCCCCAAACCGGGAAAACCGACCTATGACACGCCTAAGTCATTTAGGCCAATTGTACTCCTCAATACTTTGGGGAAGCTTATCGAGAAGATGATTTCAAATCGTCTTCAGTTTGACATGGTCAAGTATGACCTGGTCCATCCTAACCAATTCGGAGGGGTCCGGCAAAGATCCACTGAAGATGCGGGTGCATTCCTTACCCATCTCATACGAGCAGGGTGGGCTAAAGGGTTGAAGACGAGTGTGGTGGCGTTTGATATCGCACAGTTCTTCCCCTCTCTTAACCATGGAGCCCTTCTCAGGTTCATGGAGTTTCAGGGATTTCCTGTGGTTCTCAGGGAGTTCTTCTTGTCATACCTGATTGGACAAAGCACTGCGTACAAGTGGGGTCTGTTCGAGTCAGGTCCGTTCAAGGCGGAAGTGGGGGTAGGGCAGGGTTCTGCTTTGTCCCCAGTTCTGTCTGCGCTATACGTTGCGCCGATTATGAAAGCATACGAACACACAGCTCGGGGAGTTGGCCTCAAAACCACCCTCCTGTCTTATGTTGACGATGGAACTGTCGCAGCACAGTCCAAAGACCTTGACGACAATTGCTGCACCCTTGTGAGGTTGTATGGTTTTATCCATGCCCTCTTTGAGATGGCGGGGTTGATCTTGGAACATGGGAAGACAGAAGCCTTCCACTTCACGAGATCAAACGATGGGTACCTCCCATTATTAGACCTCAAGTTTGCCCCATTCACTGGAGACATGCCTCTTACCCCCAAGTTTATCTGGAGGTATCTGGGTTTCTTCTTTGATCGTAAACTCCTGTTCAAGGAGCACGTTAAGTTCTAGGCTACCAAGTCCCTCATGACCGTCATGGCTATGAGGATGCTAGGTAATTCTTCGAGGGGCATCACTGCCCTTCAAAAGCGCCTCCTTTATCGATCCTGCGTGGTCCCAATTGCCACGTATGGGTACAGATTATAGTACTTCCAAGGGTCTAGAAACAAGGCTACCCTCAAGACCCTCAACTCGATGCAGCATAAAGCCACCCTATGGGTGACAGGTGCATTTAGTACTTCTCCTACTGGTGGTGTTGAGGCCCTCGCTGGCCTTATGCCTATCGATTTACATCTCAGGAAGATGGCTGCCAGGGCCAATCTCCAAGTTCATACGTTGACGAGTACTCATCCCACTCGTTCACTTCTTCCGCGGAACATGGCCAAGGCGGCGCTACCGCATCCTCTATCGTTTGTGAACTTGCCCGTTAACACGGGCAGGAAAGTGAGTGGTCCTATCGCTGACGCAGTTCGGTCTGCGTTGGAATTTACAGAGTCATTTGATTACTCGAGTGACTTGGCCAGACCTGGAGAACGGGTCCGAGATCTTTTCTTGGATCAAATCATCTTTGACGAACGCCCTTGGAAGAAGCCTGATGAGGAAGCTTCTGAGGACAATGACAGAGTTGCCCACCTTGACGAACTCTATCTTGAGTGTCATGAGGACCCACGAACGGTGTCAGTTGCTACTGATGCCACAGTTCCCCCTACTTCCAGACACCAAGCAGTGTCTGGATATGGCATATACACCAGGGGCAAACTTAGACATCGTGCTAGGTTTGCATCGGGTAGGGTCACTGCTCCCGACACAGAGCTCACGTCCATTAGATTTGCGGTGGAGTACCTTGCTACGAGGAACTTCGACTGCGATCGAATCGTTGTCTTCACCGACTCTATCACTGCTGCAAAAAGAGCGGTGGATCCATCCATACATTCAGGCCAGGCTGACTCCCTGGTAGTGTGTAAGCATCTCACGACTTGGTTATCTGGGTCCGTGAATCGTTCTATTCTTTTTGTTGAAGTCCCCTCTAAAGCAGAGTGGGGCATTCATTACGAAGCACATCAATTCGTTAGAGACCTGCCTTCTGTGAGGGTAGGTCCAACGACCGTTACTTCGCTTGACTACTTGCATAAACAAGCAACGTCCTCGTGTCAGGATGCGTGGGTGTCACGCTTCCAACACTCTTCTTACCGAGGTTCTCAATTTCTTGAGATGAAGGGCCTTCAGGGCAAATCTCTGCAGCTGTCATATATCAAAGGAGGTACGTGGCTGTCTAACCTTGGCGATTCTGTCGCCCTTGTTGCAAGGGCTGTCAGGTGTATCACTAACCACGCTCCAGTAGGCGAGTACTATCAGAGGTTTAATATTCCAAACACTTCACATCTCTGTTCGTGTTGGTCAGCGGAAAACTCTCAGTCTGCAGTCGTTCAGACTCGGACCCATATCCTACATCACTGCCCTGATGTAAAGCATTCCAAGAACACCAACTACATTGTTGGTCTTGCACAGTTCTTGAAGAAGGACCCTAGGGTGTTCTCCTTTGCTGATCTGGCTCCTCGAGCTGGTGTTGGGTGAAAGCCCTGGGGCTCGGCATAGGTGCCCATCAGACCCTTCGGGGTGGTGCAGGGTGTGCAGCCGGACATAGGCCGCATGTCGGTAAAGGGGTGTGGCACTAGGGTGCGCTGGGCCCCGGGGTGGACGTCTTATCTCCTTGACACCTGTTGGTTGATTGGGCTATCTGTTCTCTGGTTACGGGCAGGGGACCTTTATACGTTGGATCGGGGGAACTTTCTTTCTTGCATAATACTAGCGTACTCAGCTTGTTGTTTGTATGTAGGTAACGTGCCGGGGCCGGACTGCGATCGGACACCGGGGTAAAAATGGCAGATTTAAAAAAAAAAAAAAAAAAAAAATCAATCAAAGTGACAGTTGTGGGGCCCACCCTGACAGAGGGCAGGTCCCTAATGAACTGATGAGCTTCAAAGTGAATGCCCCACTCTGCTTTAGAGGGGACTTCAACGAAGAGAATAGAATGATCCACGGACTTGGACAGCCTGCGGTCTGCCCCTCTCTAGAATCTCCAATGAAGCAGTACCTCACCACCAAGCCACGAGGTGCTTACACACTACCAGGGAATCGCCCTGGCCTGTGTGTATGGAGGGATCTACCGACCTCTTCGCAGCGGCGATGGAATCGGTAAAGATGACAATTCGGTTGCAGTCGAAATTCCTCATGATGAGGTATTCAACCGTGAACCTAATGGAAGTGAGCTCCGCGTCTGGAGCAGTGACTCTCCCAGAAGCAAACCTAGCCCAATGTCTAAGTTTGCCCCTGGTGTATATTCCATATCCAGACACGGCTTGATGTCTGGAAGTAGGGGGAACTGTGGCATCAGTGGCTACTGACACCATACGAGGATCCTCGCGACACTCTAAATAGAGCTCATCAAGGTGGGCTACTCTGTCGTCGCCCTCAGAAGCTTCCTCATCAGGCTTCTTCTAGGGACATTCGTCAAAGATAATTTGGTCCAAGAAGAGATCTCGAACCCGTTCTCCAGGTTTGGCCAAGTCACTCGAATAATCGAATGACTCTGTATATTCCAACGCAGATCGAACCGCGTCAGCAATTGGTCCATTCACTTTCCTGCCCGTATTAGCAGGCAGGTTAGCAAATGATAGAGGGTGTGGAAGTGCCGTCTTGGCCATATTCCACGGGAGAAGTGAGCGAGTAGGGTGAGTACTCGTCAACGTGTGCACTCGAAGATTGGCCCTAGCGGCCATCTTCTTGAGATGAAGATCAATGGGCATGAGGCCAGCAAGGGCCTCAATGCCTCTGGTAGGAGAAGTACGAAACGCACCTGTAATCCATAAGGCCGCTTTACGCTGCATCGAGTTGAGAGTCTTGAGAGTAGCTTTGTTCCTAGACCCCTGGAAGAACCATAATCGGTAACCATACGTGGCAATAGGCACCATGCATGACCAGTAAAGGAGATGTTTTTGAAGAGCAGTAATGCCCCTCGAAGAGTTACCTAGCATCCTCATGGCCATGACAGTTGTGAGGGACTTGGTAGCGTAGAATTTCACGTGTTCCTTAAAGAGGAGTTTTCGATCAAAGAAGAAACCAAGATATCTCCAAATAAGTTTGGGGGTAAGTGGTGTGTCCCCTGTAAATGGGGCAAACTTGAGGTCGAGTGATGGGAGATACCCATCGTTCGACCTCGTGAAGTGGAAGGCCTCTGTCTTCCCATGTTCCAGAATCAACCCCGCCATCTCGAACAGCGCATGGAGAAATCCATACGACCGAACGAGGGTGGCGGCAGTTGTCGTCGAGAGATTTAGACTGTGCAGCGACAGTTCCATCATCCACATATGACAGGAGGGTGGTTTTAAGACCTACCCCCCTTGCCATGTGCTCGTACGCCTTCATGATGGGCACAATGTATAACGCAGACAAAACAGGTGATAAGGCAGAACCCTGCCCTACCCCCACTTCCACCTTGAACAGGCCTGACTCAAATGGGCCCCACTTATATGCAGTGCTCCTTCCAATCAGGTATGACAAAAAGAACTTCCTGAGGACCTCGGGAAATCCCTGAAACTCCATGAACCTGAGAAGGGCTCCATGGTTGAGAGAGGGGAAGAACTGTGCGATGTCAAACGCCACCACACTCGTCTTCAACCCTTTGGCCCACCCTGCTCATACAAGGTGGGTAAGAAATGCCCCCGCATCTTCAGTGGACCGTTGCCGGACCCCTCCGAATTGGTGAGGATGGACCAGGTCATACCTGACCATGTCAAACTGAAGACGATTCGAAATCATCTTCTCGATGAGTTTCCCCAGAGTATTGAGGAGTACAATTGGCCTAAATAACTTAGGCATGTCGTAGGTTGGCTTCCCCAGTTTGGGGATAATGACTGTAACCGATTCCTTAAAATGGGAGGGCCAATAACCTGTGCTAATACACGCATCGGCCACTCGAAGAACTCCTTCCTCACATTCCTTGCGAGTCATGACAGATTTGAGAAACGACCACGTGACGTAATCGGGTCCCAGCGCCGAGTGAGAGGAACACGCCATGAGCGCGTCTTTTAGCTCTAGCGCACTGAGCTTTACCCAGGTTCTCTCAGGGGAGGACTCAAGGTCATCTAAGAAAGAGAGGTCCACTTCCCTCTCCACTGCAGCATTGTACGTCCCATGCAAGGCTTGCCATAGTTCGTCAAGTGTTCGACACTGCCGTCCCTGAAATGAGATGGCATCTGTGGGAGGTAATTTCTGCTGCTGGATCCAGGACATTAAGTCCCACGGCCTAGCATTGGTGGAGGCTATTTCCTTGATCCGATCATCAAAGAACATGCGTTTAGAGGATTTGACAATCTTCCGGAACTCGCCCCAGGATTCCCGAGACGGACTCCCATGGTAAGAATCAAGGGCGTCAAAGCACCCCTGGTTCCACCACGGTTTGGATTTGCGTGTGATCTGGGATTTCTTCGAGCATCGATTCCAGGCTTCACGCATATGATTCCCAAAGAGCTCCACTCCCAGTGAGAGCAATTCAGGTGAAGACATGTCTTGACTAGCAAACGTAGCCAATCCATCAGACAGATGTTCGAGGAATGCTTCCTCTTGTTCACCCCCCTTAGGGAGGGTTCTGATTTCGACCAAAGGCGACTGCCCTAAGTCTAGAACAATCGAGACCGGTATGTGGTCTGATGGTCCTTTGAGATCTAGCTCGCGCCTCGACTTGGTTGAGAGCACTTCATCAGATGTCACGAACACAAGGTCTAGAACCGAAGATCTAGACCCTTGGGTCCGCGGGATAAATGTGGGCCCAGGGTTTTCAAACTCTGAGCGCCCAAGTCCAAGGGTGGGTGCCAATAGAAGCAGCTCCTCGGCCCGCCCTCTGGGGCTTCCCTGAAAGCCAGGGTCCCATTCGGACGAGTGACAGTTGAAATCTCCCCCCATATAGGAGAGTTCCGGGATGCGATCTGACACAGCTGACAGTTTCCTGATAGCCGTGCTGTTATCGTCGGAGTATATGTTGAGCAGGTGTGACATACCTGACTTTGACGTGAGAGAGAGAATGATGATATCCCAGTCATCAATAACGTCGAACCGGGTAGATGGGCGCAACGTAGCAATACGTTTAGACACGTATGCCGCGACACGTGGCCTTTCCCCTTCGTCTGTTCAGTGTCTAACCATAACAGTCCAGTCGGGGTGATTGGGCATACCTACAACTGCTTCTCCCAAGGGATCCTTAGCTGAAGGTGCATGTCTTATCAATTGCCATGGAGGCTCTTGAATGAAAATGACATCGTAAATATATTTACAATTCTCGAGAAATACGTCCAAGTACATATAGTGCTTCGCGACGTTGAAACTAATCACCCTGATTCTGTCATCCAGCATCAAGCTATGGGCAGTGGGTGAGCGGAACACCTTATAGTAGAACGGAAGCTACGTACCTCAGTATATTTAGCATCGATCCAAGTCCGATCGAAGCGGTGGTGCCAGAATGAGCATTCTTTTGAGAGCGCAGAATGTTTACCCCAACAGTTGGGGCATATGGGCTGGTGGGGGCAATCCTTGCCAGCTTCGGTGGGAGGAACCGGGGGGTCGGCCTTGGGTTTTCCTCTACAACATGCAGACACCGCACAATGTTCGTCGTTGGTGTGCCGACCTGAGCATCGAGGGCACCTAAACTGGGGGGCCCTGCTACTTGGACATTCTACTCGAACTTTGTAAATTGGATTACGATGTTTTGTTTTTACAAGAGCCCCCATGAAGACTTATTAGACGGGCACCCTCAGCTAAAGATCCCTCTGGGGAAATGGTTGTGGGTATGCCGAATTACCCCACCTGGACTGTCATGGTTAGACACCAGACAGACGAAGGGGATAGACCGCGTGTTGCGGCATATGTGTCCAAACGTATTGCCATGTTACGCCCATCTACCTGGTTTGACGTTACTGATGACTGGGATATTCTCATTCTCTCTCTCACATCAAAGTCAGGTACATCACATCTACTCAATGTATACTCCAACGATAATGGCACGGCTATCAGGAAACTGACTGCCGTGTCAGATCGCATCCCGGAACTCTCCTATATGGGGGGAGATTTCAATTGCCACTCATCCGAGTGGGACTCCGGATACCAGGGGAGTCCCAGAGGATGGGCCGAGGAGCTGCTTCTATTGGCGGCTACCCTGGGACTTGGGCGCCTGGAGTTCGCTAACCCCAGGCCCATATTCATTCCGTGGACTCAAGGGTCTAGATCGTCAGCTCTAGACCTGGTGTTTGTGACATCTGATGAAGTGCTCTTGATTAAGTCAAGATGCGAAGTTGATCTCAAAGGACTGTCAGATCATGTTCCGGTCTTGATGGTTCTGGACCTAGGGCACTCCCCTTTGGTCAAAATCAGAACCCTCCCCAAGGGGGGCAAGCAAGAGGCGGAGTTCCTTGAACACCTTTCAGATGGATTGGCCATGTTAGTAGGCCAAGACATATCATCTCCTGAATTGCTTTCATGTGTAGTGGAGCTCTTTGGGAATCATATCCGTGTGGCATGGGAATCTTGTTCAAAGAGGTCCTGAATCACACGGAAATCCAAACCGTGGTGGAACCAGGGGTGTGGTGATGCCCTTGATTTCTACTGTGGGAGTCTGTCCCAGGAATCCTGGGGCGAGTTCTGGAGGGTTGTTAAATCTTCTAAACGCGCCTTCTTTGATGAATGGATCAAAGAAATTGCTACCACCAACGCCAGACCCTGGGATTTGATGTCCTGGATCCAGCAGCGGAAATTACCTCCAACGGATGCCATCTCATTTCAGGGACGGCAATGTAGGACACTCGATGAACTATGGTTTGCTTTGCATGGGACATACAATGCTGCAGCGGAGAGGAAAGTCGACCTCTCCTTCTTAGATGACCTGGAGTCCTCTCCTGAGAGGTCCTGGGTAAAGTTCAGTGCGTTGGAATTGAAGGATGCGCTCAGCGCGTGTTCCTCTCATTCGGCTCTGGGGCCCAATCACGTTACATGGTTGTTCCTCAAACATGTCATGACTCGCAAAGAATGTGAGGATGGTGATAAGACGTCTACCCTGGGGCCCAGTGCACCCTAGTGCCACACCCCTTTACCGACACATGGCCTATGCCCGGCTGTACACCCCGCACCATCCCGAAGGGTCTGACGGGCACCTATGCCGAGCCCCAGGGCTTTCATCCAACACCAGCTCACGGAGCTGGATCACTGAAGGAGAATACCTGTGAGGATGGTGTTCTTCGAGTGGCTGATGCCTGCATTAGTATGGAGCATTGGCCTGCTCACTTTAAGGAATCGGTTGCAGTTATTATCCCCAAACCAGGGAAACTATCCTATGACACGCCTAAGTCGTTTAGGCCAATCGTACTCCTCAACACCTTGGGGAAACTTATCGAGAAGATGATCTCAAATCGTCTTCAATTTGACATGGTCAAGTATGACCTGGTCCACCCTAACCAATTCGGAGGGGTCCGGCAACGGTCCACCAAAGATGCGGGGGCATTTCTTACCCATCTTGTTCGAGCGGGGTGGGCTAAGGGGTTGAAAACTAGTGTGGTGGCATTCGACATCGCACAATTCTTCCCCTCTCTCAACCATGAGGCCCTTCTGAGGTTCATGGAATTTCAAGGGTTTCCTGAGGTCCTCAGAAACTTCTTTTCGTCTTACCTGGTCGGAAGGAGCACTGCTTATAAGTGGGGCCCGTTCGAATCAGGTTTATTCAAAGCGAAAGTGGGAGTAGGGCAGGGTTCTGTCTTATCACCAGTTTTGTCTGCTCTATACATTGCACCTATAATGAAGGCGTACGAACATACAGCAAGGGGGGTAGGCCTTAAAACCACCCTCTTGTCATACATGGATGATGGGACTGTGGCTCCACAGTCCAAGTCACTGGACGACAACTGCCACACGCTCGTCAGGTCGTATGGATTTCTCCATGCCCTTTTCGAGATGGCAGGGTTGATTCTGGAACATGGGAAGACAGAAGCCTTCCACTTCACGAGATCGAACGATGGATACCTTCCACCGTTAGACCTCAAGTGACACTCCACTTACCCCCAAGTTAGTTTGGAGGTACTTGGGTTTCTTCTTTGATCGTAAACTTCTTTTCAAGGAGCATGTAAAGTTTTACGCTACCAAGTCCCTTACGACTGTAATGGCCATGAGGATGCTTGGTAACTCTTCTTTTT
>MU127807.1:535405-560064 GCA_014904975.1 Marasmius fiardii PR-910
TTTTTTTTTTTTTTTTTTTAAATCTGCCATTTTTATCCCGGTGCCCGATCGCAGTCTGGCCCCGGCACTCTACCTACATACAAACAGAGCTAAGTATGCCAGTTTCATGCCAGAAATAACATTCCCCCAACCCAACATATAAAGGTTCCCCGCCCATAACCGGGGAACAGATAGCCCCATTCACAACTAAGTGTCCAGGAAAAAGGATGTCCACCCTGGGGCCCGGTGCACCCTAGTGCCACGCCCCTTTACCGATACATGGCCTATGCCCGGCTGCACACCCTGCACCACCCCGAAGGGTCTGACAGGCACCTATGCCAAGCCCCAAAGCATTCATCCCACACCAGCCCTAGGGGCTGGATTTCCAAAGGAGAACACCATAGGGTTCTTCTTCAGGAACTGTCCAAGGCCAACAACATCGTCGATGTTCTTGGAATGTTTTACATCAGGGCAATGATGTAGGACATGAGTCCAAGTCTAGACGACTGCGGACTGGGAATTTTCTGCCAACCAACACATACAGAGACGCAAGGTGTTCAGAATATTAAACCTCTGGTAGTACTCACCCACCGGAGCATGATTAGTGATGCATCTGACAGCCCTTGCAGTAAGCGCAACAGAATCACCAAGTTTCGACAGCCACATACCTCCCTTGACGTACGATGGCTGCAGAGGTTTGCCTTGTAGGCCCTTCATCTCAAGGAACTGAGATCCTCGGTAAGAAGTGGGTTGGAATCGTGAAACCCATGCATCCTGACACGAAGACATTGCTTGTTTATGCAAGTAATCAAGCAAAGTGGTAGTTGTGGGGCCCACCCTAACTGAGGGCAGGTCCCTGACGAACTGGTGTGCTTCAAAGTGAATGCCCCACTTTGCATTAGAGGGGACTTCAACAAAGAGAATGGATTGGTCCACGGACTCGGACAACCAAACTGTGAGATGTTTACACACCACCAGGGAATCCACCTGGCCTGAGTGTATGGATGGTTCTACTGACCTCTTTGCCACAGCGACAGAGTTAGTAAAGAGAACAATTCAGTCGCAGTCGAATTTCCTTGTGATGAGGTATTCCAATGCGAACCTAATGGTGGTGAGCTCCGCATCCAGAGCAGTGACCTTGCCTAAAGCAAACCTAGCACGATGTCTGAGTTTGCTCCCAATGTATATACTGTATCCGGACACAGCTTGGTCGAGCATCTTCCTCTTCCAGGTACCGCGACCATCAACCATGGGAATTTCGAAAACCAGCATCGCAAAAACACTACCCTCCAGCAGGTCACCAGAGTATATCTAAAGTACCAACGAAAATCGACATAGTCAATGTCTTCCGACTCTGGAGGACCTCCCAGGGGTCACGGTTTGGGCAGGAGCAGTTCTGCCTCGACTGCGGCTGCCAGATTATCTGGTTCCACACCCCCACCACAAGAGCAGTTTTTTCTCCTTGAGTGGAATCTTTGACGCCAGCAGCTTCTGCAAGCAGCTCGTCATCATCAGCTTTGAGTACCGAGGCCAGAGGTCAGTACCGCTCCACTGTGCCGAGTCAGACTCGGTCCAGGTCATCATCAGTGATCAGGGAAGAATCCGGCTCACTGTCTACCACTCGTCCTTTAAACAGGGCAAGTTCACCAGCGTCCACCGAAGGAGGCCCAGGAGGGGAAGGGGATATCGAGATGGAACAAGCACTTGAGCAGCAGGTAAATCTGTTGGGGCTTAACGGATTGTCGGGTTTCGATAATGTGACGGCGGATTTGGAGGTTATTCTGCCTGCGTTCAAATCGATCCATGAGTGGATCTCTTATCATTCTGAAGTCCTCGGTTCATCCGCCACTTCTATCAACCTCGAGGGTATTCGCCGCAATACGGGAACTCTCATTAGTCAAATCAATCGTCTTCTGGACGAAGGCCCCACAGCTGAGGAAGACACCGTTCGACTCCCTCGGCAACCTCAAACCAGGACTCCTGGCCCCTCATCTTCAGGTGGAACTGCCCCACCTGGGGGTAAATCTGCAGGCGGTGGCGAATTCATGAATGTGGATCCCCCTGTTATTCCTTCAGGCCCATCCTTGTCGAAAGGCAAGGGAAAGGCTGTTCTAGGGAGGGGTCCCCCCCCCAGCGTCAACAGGTCTACCAGACCCAATAGACGTCCTGCCAGGGTCATTCCTATGTATGCTTCGGCTGCTAGGAAAGGCGCTGCAGTACCTGAAGCGGTCATTGCCATGGCAAGGGCTGCTCCCTCCCTTCCTGCTAGCCATATTGCAGAGGCAGGTCGTGTTATTGCTGGACAGAGTAAGGGCAAGTCTAAGGCCCAGTCTTATCCAAGTTTTACAACATCGGAACCTAGTCGTCGACAGGTTCTCGTTACATTTGACAAGGAGCAGGGAATCCCACCCATGAACCTTGCTGTTGTATCTGCAACCATGAGCGCTGCTCTCAGAAATGGGGGTAGACGCCTCAAAGTTGTCTCCACTCAACTAGCCTATGAAGGCTGGTCTCTCGCTACGTCTGTGGTGGCCACCAACGCGGAAATAGAGATCATTCGTGATCGTATCCGGGAGCTTCTCCCCCAGGACAGAAGGGGTACTGACTCGTTCTGGGTGGGCCCCCCATCCTCGACATCCTACCTGCGGGTTCTGGATGTCCCGTATCTTAAACACATTGGTGACCCCAAAAGTGTTATTACCGCTGAGGAGGTGCGAGAGCAATTCAGGCACTCTCCCCTCCATGAAGATCTCTTGGTCCTTACAGGCCAGCCGTGAGTGGTATGCAACTCTTCCAAGAGTACGTCCACCACTGTTTACTTCAATCTCTGGGACTCACAGACAGGAACCAGAGCAAAGAGAGTCATCGATAGACAAATCCACATGTTTGGAAGGGTCTGTTATATCCAGTCGACTACGGCCAACCCAGGTTCCCCCATGTGCACGCGCTGTTGTAGATGGGGTCACTCGATTAATGCATGCAGGGCCCCCCAGTTTAGATGTCCTCGATGCTCAGATCCACACACCAACGACGAACATCGTGTGGTGTCTGCTTGCTGTAGAGGAAAACCCAAGGCCGACCCCCCGGTTCCTCCCACTGAAGCTGGCAAGGAGTGTCCTCACCAGCCTATTTGCCCCAACTGTCAGGGTAAACATTCTGTGCTCTCGAAGGAATGCTCATTCTGGTGCCATCGCTTCAACCGGACCTGGATCGAGGCTAAATATGCCAAGGTACATAGCACACGTTCTACTACAAGGCATTCCACTCACCCACTGCCCATAGCTTGATGCTGGATGACAGACTCAGGGTGGTTAGTTTTAACGTTGCAAAGAACTATATGTACTTGGACATGTTTCTTGAGACTTGTAAATTCATTTATGATATCGTTTTCATTCAAGAGCCTCCTTGGCGACTGATCAGACGTGCACCATCAGCTAAAGATCCTATGGGGGAAGTGGTTGTTGGCATGCCAAATCACCCTGACTGGAATGTCATGGTTAGACACCGGACAGACGAAGGGGAAAGACCGCGTGTTGCAGCATACATGTCAAAACGTATTGCCACATTTTGCCCATCCACCCGGTTCGACGTAGTTGACGACCGGGATATCCTAATTCTCTCAGTTACATCAGCATCAGGTACGTCGCATCTGCTTAACATGTACTCCGACGACAACGGCATGGCTATCAGGAAACTGAGTGCCGTGTCGGATTGCATTCCGGAACTCTCCTATATGGGGGGAGATTTCAACTGTCACTCGTCCGAGTGGGACCCTGGCTTCCAGGGGAGCCCCAGAGGATGGGCCGAGGAGCTGCTTTTATTGGCGGCTACCCTCGGACTTGGGCACTCAGAGTTCGAGAACCCTGGGCCCACATTTACTCCGCGGACCCAAAGGTCTAGGTCTTTGGTTCTAGACCTCGTGTTCGTGACATCTGACGAAGTGCTCTCGACAAAGTCGAGACGTGAAGTTGATCTCAAAGGGCCATCAGACCACGTACTGGTCTCGATTGTTCTAGACTTAGGGCGTTCCCCTTTGGTCGAAGTCAGAACCCTCCCCAAGGGGGGAGAACAAGAGGAGGCATTCCTCGAACACCTGTCTGATGGATTGGCTACCTTTATTAGCCAAGACATGTCCTTGCCTGAATTGCTCTCACTGGGTGTAGAGCTATTTGGGAATCATATGCATGAAGCCTGGAACCGCTGTTCTAAGAAGTCCCGGATCACACGCAAGTCCAAACCATGGTGGAATTAGGGGTGCTCTGACGCCCTTGACTTTTACCGTGGGAGTCCATCTCGGGAGTCCTGGGGCAAGTTCCGGAGGATTGTTAAATCTTCTAAACGCATGTTCTTTGATGATCGGATCAAGGAAATAGCCTCCACCAATGCTAGACCCTGGGACTTGATGTCCTGGATCCAGCAGCGGAAATTACCTCCCACAGATGCCATCTCATTTCAGGGAAGGCAATGTAGGACACTTGATGACCTATGGCAAGCTTTGCATGGGACATACAATGCAGCAGCGGAGAGGGAAGTTGACCTCTCCTTCTTAGATGACCTGGAGTCCTCTCCTGAGAGAACTTGGGTAAGATTCAGTGCACTGGAACTGAAGGATGCTCTTAGTGCATGTTCTTCACATTCAGTGCTGGGGCCCGATCACATTACGTGGTCGTTCCTTAAACATGTCATGACTCGCAAGGAATGCGAAGAGGGCGTTCTTCGAGTCGCTGATGCTTGTATCAATACAGGGCATTGGCCTTCTCACTTTAAGGAATCGGTTACAGTTATTATTCCCAAACCTGGAAAACCGTCCTATGACACGCCTAAATCTTTTAGGCCGATTGTACTCCTCAACACTTTGGGGAAATTGATCGAGAAGATGATTTCGAATTGTCTTCAGTTTGACATGGTCAAGTATGACCTGGTCCATCCTAACCAATTCGGAGGGGTTCGGCAACGGTCCACTGAAGATGCGGGGGCATTTCTTACCCACCTTGTGTGAGCAGAGTAGGCTAAAGGGTTGAAAACGAGTGTGGTGGTGTTTGACATCGCACAGTTCTTCCCCTCTCTTAACTATGGAGCCCTTCTTAGGTTCATGGAGTTTCAGGGATTTCCTGAGGTCCTCAGGAAGTTCTTCTCGTCATACCTGATTGGACGAAGTACCGCGTATAAGTGGGGCCCGTTCGAGTCTGGTCTGTTCAAGGTGGAAGTGGGGGTAGGGCAGGGTTCTGCCCTGTCCCCAGTCCTGTCTGCTCTATACGTTGCGCCGATCATGAAAGCGTATGAACACACAGCTCGGAGGGTTGGCCTCAAGACCACCCTCCTGTCTTATGTTGACGATGGAACTGTCGTGACACAGTCCAAAGACCTAGACAACAATTGCCGCACTCTCGTGAGGTCATATGGATTCCTCCATGCCCTTTTCGAGATGGCGGGGTTGATCCTGGAACATGGGAAGACAGAAGCCTTCCACTTCACGAGATCAAACGATGGATACCTCCCATCGTTGGACCTCAAGTTTGCCCCATTTACTGGGGACACGCCCCTTACCCCCAAGCTAATTTGGAGGTATCTGGGTTTCTTCTTCAATCGTAAACTCCTGTTCAAGGAACACGTAAAGTTTTATGCTACCAAGTCCCTCACGACTGTCATGGCTATGAGGATGCTAGGTAATTCTTCG
This sequence comes from Marasmius fiardii PR-910, assembly GCA_014904975.1. NCBI lineage: Eukaryota > Fungi > Basidiomycota > Agaricomycetes > Agaricales > Marasmiaceae > Marasmius > Marasmius fiardii. Next base: position 541,062 of record MU127807.1, read on the forward strand.
AGGGGCATCACTGCCCTTCAAAAACGTCTCCTTTATCGGTCCTGCGTGGTCCCAATTGCCATGTATGGGTACAGATTATGGTTTTTCCAAGGGTCTAGAAACAAGGCTACCCTCAAGACTCTCAACTCAATGCAGCGTAAAGCTGCCCTTTGGGTTACAGGTACGTTTCGTACTTCTCCTACAGGAGGTGTGGAGGCCTTAGCTGGTCTCATGCCCATCGATCTCCACCTCAAGAAGATGGCCACTAGAGCCAATCTTCAAGTTCACACGTTGACGAGTACCCATCCTACTCGTTCGCTCCTCCCATGGAACATGGCCAAGATGGCACTTCTGCACTCTCTATCGTTTGCGAACCTGCCTGCTAATATGGGCAAGAAAGTGAACGGACCAATCGCTGACACGGTTCGATCTGCATTGGAATATACAGAGCCATTCAATTACACGAGTGACTTGGCCAAACCTGGAGAACGGGTCTGAGATCGCTTCTTGGACCAAATTATCTTTGACGAACATCCCTGGAAGAAGCCTGATGAGGAAGCTTCTGAGGACGATGACAGAATAGCCCACCTTGATGAGCTCTATTCAGAGTGTCACGAGGACCCTCGCATGGTGTCAGTAGCTACTGACGCCACAGTTCCCCCTACTTCCAGACACCAAGCCGTGTCTGGATATGGAATATACACCAGGGCAAACTTAGACATCGGGCTAGGTTTGCTTCTGGGAGAGTCACTGCTCCGGACGCGGAGCTCACTTCCATTAGGTTCGCAGTTGAATACCTCATCACGAGGAACTTCGACTGTGACCGAATTGTCGTCTTTACCGACTCTATTGCTGCGGCAAAGAGAGCGGTAGATCCGTCCATTCACTCAGGCCAGGCTGACTCCCTGGTCATGTGTAAACATCTCACGGCTTGGCTGTCCGAGTCCATGGATCACTCCATTCTCTTTGTTGAAGTCCCCTCTAAAGCGGAGTGGAGCATTCACTTTGAAGCGCATCAGTTTGTTAGGGACTTGCCCTCTGTCAGGGTGGGCCCCACAACTGTTACTTTGCTTGATTACCTACGTAAACAAGCAACGTCTTTGTGTCAGGATGCGTGGGTGTACGCTTTCAACACAAATCTTACCGAGGATCTCAGTTTCTTGAGATGAAGGGCCTGCAAGGCAAACCTCTGCAGCCATCGTACATCAAAGGAGGTACGTGGTTGTCAAAGCTTGGTGACTCTGTTGCTCTCACTGCGAGAGCTGTCAGATGCATCACTAATCATGCTCCGGTGGGCGAGTACTACCGGAGGTTTAATATCCCAAACACTTCGCGTCTATGTATGTGTTGGTCAGCGGAAAATTCCCAGTCTGCTGTCATTCAGACGCAGACACACATCCTACATCACTGCCCTAATGTAGAACATTCCAAGAACATCGACTATGTCGTTGGACTTGCTCAGTTCTTGAAGAAGAACCCTAGGGTATTCTCCTTCAGCGATCCAGCTCTGTGAGCTGGTGTTGGATGAAAGCCCTGGGGCTCAGCATAGGTGCTCGTCAGACCCTTCGGGGTGGTGCGGGGTGTACAGCTGGGCATAGGCTGTGTGTCGGTAAAGGGGCGTAGCACTAGGGTGCGCTGGGCCCCGGGGTGGAAGTCTTATCTCCTTGACACCTTTTGGTCGATTGGGCTATCTGTTCTCTGGTTTCGGGCGGGGGACCTTTATATGTTGGATCGGGGAAATTTTCTTTCTGGCATAATACTAGTGTACTTAGCTCCATGTTTGTATGTAGGTAGAGTGCTGGGGCCGGACTGTGATTGGGCACCGGGGTAAAAATGGCAGATTTAAAAAAAAAAAAAAAAGGAGGACCTCCAAGGGGTCGCGGGTTGGGCAGGAGCAGTTCTGCCTCGACTGCGGCTGCCAGATCATCTGGTTCTGCACCCCCCACCACAAGAGCAGTTTTTTCTCCTCAAGTGGAATCTTCAACACCAGCAGCGTCTCCAAGCAGCTCGTCGTCATCAGTCCTGAGTACCGAGGCCAGAGGTCGGTACTGCTCTACAGTGCCTAGTCAGACTCGGTCCAGGTCATCATCTGTGATCAGGGAAGAATCTGGCTCACTGTCTACTGCTCGACCTTTAAGCAGGGCAAGCTTGCCAGCATCCACCAAAGGAGGCCCAGGAGGGGAAGGGGATATTGAGATGGAACATATACTTGAGCAGCAGGCAAATCCGCTGGGGCTTAACAGATTGGTGGGGTACAACAATGTGACGGCGGATTTGGGGGTTATTATGCCTGTGTTCAACTCGATCCATGAGTGGATCTCCTACCATTCTGAAGTCTTCAGCTCGTCTGCTACTTCTATCAATCTCAAGGGCATTCGCTGCAATGCGGGTGCTCTTGTTAGCCAGATCGATCGCCTTATAAACGACGGATCCACAGCCGAGGAAGACACCATTAGACTCCCTTGACAATCTCAGACCAGTCATCCTGGCTCCTCATCTTCAGGCAGAACAGTTCCACCTGGTGGTACATCTGCAGGTGGTGGTAAATCCATGAATGTGGATCCCCCTGCGATTCCCTCAGGCCCATCCATGTCGAAAGGCAAGGGGAAGGCTGTTCTAGGGAGGGGCCCCCCTCCCAGCGTCGATAGGTCCACCAGACCCAACAGACGTCCTGCCAGAGTCATTCCTACGTATGCTTCGGCTGCTAGGAAAGGTGCTGCTGTACCTGAAGCGGTCATTGCTATGGTAAGGGCCGCTCCCTCCCTTCCTGCTAGTCGTATTGCTGAAGCAGGTCATGTTATTGCTGGACAAAGTAAGGGCAGGTCCAAAGCCCAGTCTTATCCGAGTTTCACAACGTCAGGGCCTAGTCGTCGACAGGTCCTTGTTACATTTGACAAGGAGCATGGAATCCCACCCATGAACCTTGCTGTTGTTTCAGCGACTGTGAGTGCTGCCCTCAGAAATGGGGGTAGACATCTCAAAGTTGTCTCTACTCAACTAGCCTATGAAGGCTGGTCCCTCACTATGTCTGTGGTGGCTACCACTGCAGAAATAGAGATCATTCGTGATCGTATCTGGGAGCTTCTACCCCAGGATAGACGAGGCACTGACTTGTTCTGGGTAGGCCCCCCATCCTCGACATCCTACCTTCATGTTCTGGATGTTCCTTACCTTAAACACATTGGCAATCCCAAGAGTGTTATTACCACTGAGGAGGTGCGAGAACAGTTTAGGCATTCTCCCCTCCATGAAGATCTTCTGGTCCTCACAGGCCAACTACGAGTGGTACGCAACTCTGCCAAGAGTACGACTGCCACTGTTTACTTCAACCTTTGGGATTCACAGACAGGATCCAGGGCAAAGAGAGTCATCGACAGACAGATCCAGATGTTTGGACGTGTCTGCTACATCAGGTCGACCATGGCCAACCCAGGTTCCCCCATGTGCACTCGCTGTTGTAGATGGGGTCACTCGATTAATGCATGCAGGGCTCCTCAGTTTAGGTGCCCTCGCTGCTCAGGTCCACACACCAATGACGAACATCGTGCGGTGTCTGCATGTTGTAGAGGGAAACCCAAGGCTGACCCTCCGGTCCCTCCACGGAAGCTGGCAAGGATTGTCCCCACCAGCCCATATGCCCCAATTGTAGGGGTAAGCACTCTGCGCTTTCTAAAGAATGTTCATTCTGGCGCCATCGCTTCGATTGGACCTGGATTGATGCCAAATATGCCGAGGTACGTAGCTTATGGTCTACCACAAGGCGTTCCACTCACCCGCTGCCCATAGCTTGATGCTGGATGACAGGATTAGGGTGATCAGTTTCAATGTAGCAAAGAACTACATGTATTTGGACGTTATACTTGAGCTTTGTAAATTGGATTACGATGTTCTGTTTGTACAAGAGCCCCCATGGAGGCTTATTAGACGTGCACCCTCAGCTAAAGATCCCTCGGGAGAAATGGTTGTAGGTATGCCGAATCACCCTGACTGGACTGTCATGGTCAGACACCGGACAGATGAAGGGGAAAGACCGCGTGTCGCAGCGTACGTGTCAAAACGTATTGCCACGTTATGCCCATCTACTCGGTTCGACGTTATTAACGACCGGGACATTCTTATTCTCTCTCTCATGTCAAAATCAGGTACGTCGCATTTACTCAACGTATACTCCGACAATAATGGCACGGCTATCAGTTTCCTGATAGCTGTGTCAGATTGGATCCCGGAACTCTCCTATATGGAGGGAGATTTCAATTGCCACTTGTCTGATTGGGACCCTGGTGTCCAGAGGAGCCCCGGAGGGTGGGCCGAGGAGCTGCTTCTATTAACGGCTACCCTCGGACTTGGGCGCTCAGAGTTCGAGAACCCTGGGCCCACATTCATTCCACAGACCCAAGGGTCTAGATCTTCAGTTCTAGACCTTGTGTTCGTGATATCTGATGAAGTGCTCTCGACAAAGTCGAGACGCGAAGTCGATCTCAAAGGGCCATCAGACCACGTACCGGTCTCGATTGCTCTAGACTTAGGGCGTTCCCCTTTGGTCGAAATCAGAACCCTCCCCAAGGGGGGTGAACAAGAGGAGGCATTCCTTGAACACCTGTCTGATGGGTTGGCTACCTTTGCTAGTCAAGACATGTCCTCGCCTGAACTGCTCTCACTGGGTGTGGAGCTCTTTGGGAATCATATGCGTGAAGCCTGGAATTGCTGCTCTAAGAAGTCCCGGATCACATGCAAATCCAAACCGTGGTGGAATCAAGGATGCTCTGATGCCCTTGACTTTTACCGTGGGAGTCCGTCTCGGGAATCCTGGGGCAAGTTCCGGAGGGTTGTTAAATCCTCTAAACGCACGTTCTTTGATGATCAGATCAAGGAAATAGCCTCCACCAATGCTAGACCCTGGGACTTGATGTCCTGGATCCAGCAGCGGAAATTACCTCCCACAGATGCCATCTCGTTCCAGGGACGGCAATGTAGGACACTCAATGAACTATGGCAAGCCTTGCATGGGACATACAATGCCGTGACGGAGAGGGAAGTTGACCTCTCCTTCTTAGATGACCTGGAGTCCTCCCCTGAGAGAACTTGGGTAAGATTCAGCGTGTTGGAACTGAAGGATGCACTTAGTGCATGTTCTTCACATTCAGCGCCAGGGCCCGATCATGTTACGTGGTCGTTCCTTAAACATGTCATGACTCGCAAGGAATGCGAGAAGGGTGTTCTTCGAGTGGCAGATGCTTGTATCAATACAGGGCATTGGCCTTCTCATTTTAAGGAATCGGTTACATTTATCATTCCCAAACCTGGAAAACTGTCCTATGACATGCCTAAATCTTTTAGGCCAATTGTTGCTCCTCAACACCTTGGGGAAACTCATCGAGAAGATGATATCTAATCGTCTTCAGTTTGACATGGTCAAATATAACCTTGTCCACCCTAACCAATTCGGAGGGGTCCAGCAACGGTCTACCGAAGATGTGGGGGCATTCCTCACCCATCTTGTTCGAGCAGGGTGGGCCAAAGGGTTAAAAACAAGTGTGGTGGCTTTTGACATTGCTCAGTTTTTCCCGTCTCTTAACCATGGAGCGCTGTTAAGATTCATGGAATTTCAAGGTTTTCCTGAGGTTCTCAGGAACTTCTTTTCATCATACCTGGTTGGGAGAAGCACTGCTTATAAGTGGGGCCCTTTCGAGTCAGGACCATTCAAGGCGGAAGTGGGGGTAGGACAGGGTTCTGCCTTGTCCCCAGTCCTGTCTGCATTATACATTGCGCCGATTATGAAAGCATACGAAAACACAGCAAGGGGGGTTGGCCTCAAAACCACCCTCTTGTCATATGTCGATGATGGTACTGTCACAGCACAGTCCAAAGATCTGGACGACAACTGTCGCACTCTCGTGAGGTCGTATGGATTTCTCCATGCCCTCTTCAAAATGGCAGGGTTGATTTTAGAACATGGGAAGACGGAAGCTTTCCACTTCACGAGATCAAACGATGGATATCTTCCATCATTAGACCTCAAGTTTGCCCCATTCACTGGGGACATGCCTCTTACCCCCAAACTAATCTGGAGGTATTTGGGATTTTTCTTTGACTGAAAGCTCTTATTCAAGGAGCACATCAAGCACTACGCTACCAAGTCCCTCACAACTGTTATGGCCATGAGGATGCTCGGTAACTCTTTGAGGGGCATCACTGCTCTTCAAAAACGTCTCCTATACCAGTCGTGCGTGGTGCCTATTGCCACATACGAGTACCGGCTATGGTTCTTCCAGGGATCCAAGAACAAAGGTACCCTCAAGATCCTCAACTCGATGCAGCGTAAAGCCGCTCTATGGGTTACAGGTGCATTTCGTACTTCTCCTACAGGGGGGGTTGAGGCCCTAGCCGGCCTCATGCCTATCGATCTACACCTCAAGAAGATGGCCACCAGGGCTAATCTTCGAGTTCATACATTGACGAGTACTCACCCTACTCGGTCACTTCTTCCGTGGAATATGGCCAAGACGGCACTCCCACACTCTCTATCATTTGCAAACTTGCCTGTGACCATGGGCAGGAAAGTGAATGGACCAATCGCTGACGCGGTTCAATCTGCGTTAGAATACACAGAGCCATTCAATTACTTGAGTGACTTGGCCAGACCTGGAGAACAGGTCCAAGATCTCTTCTTGGACCAAATAATCTTTGACGAACATCCTCGGAAGAAGCCCGATGAGGAAGCCTCCGAGGACGACAACAGAATATCCCACCTTGACGAGCTATATCTAGAATGCCACGAGGACCCTCATACAGTGTCAGTAGCCACAGACGCCACAGTTCCCCCTACTTCCAGACACCAAGCTGTGTCCGGATATGGAATATACACCAGAGGCAAGCTTAGACATCGAGCTAGGTTTGCATCTGGTAGAGTCACTGCTCCGGATGCGGAGCTCACGTCCATTAGATTTGCAGTTGAATACCTCGTTACGAGGAAGTTCAACTGCGATCGAATTGTTGTCTTCACCGACTCTCTCGCTGCTGCAAAAAAGGCGGTTGACCCATCCATACACTCAGGCCAGGTGGATTCCCTGGTAGTGTGTAAACATCTCACGGCTTGGCTGTCCGAGTCCTGTGACCACTCTATTCTCTTCGTTGAAGTCCCCTCTAAAGCAGAGTGGGGCATTCACTTTGAAGCTCATCAGTTTGTTAGGGACCTGCCCCCTGTCAGGGTGGGCCCCACAACCGTCACTTTGCTTGATTATTTGTGTAAGCAAGCAACGGCTTCGTGTCAGGATATGTGGGTGTCATGTTTCCAACACAGTTCATACTGAGGATCTCAGTTTCTTGAGATGAAGGGCCTCCAGGGCAAAACTCTGCAGCCATCGTACATCAAAGGAGGTACATGGCTGTCTAAACTGGGTGACTCTAATGCTCTCATTGCTCGGGCCATTAGATGCATCACAAATCATGCTCCGATAGGCGAGTACTACCGGAGGTTTAATATTCCAAACACCTCACACCTATGTACATGTTGGGCTGCGGAAAGTTCCCAATCTGCTGTCATTCAGACATGGACCCACATCTTACATCACTGCCATGATGTACACACCTTCCTCTTCCAGGTACCACGACTATTGACTGTGGGAACTTTGAAAACCAGCATCGAAAAAACACTACCCTCCAGCAGGTCACCAGATTATATCTAAAGTACCAACGAAAATCGACATAGACAATGTCTTCCGACTCAGGAGGACCTCCCAGGGGTCGCGGTTCAGGCAGGAGCAGTTCTGCCTTGACTGCGGCTGCCAGATCATCTGGTTTCGCACCCCCCACCACAAGAGCAGTCTTTTCTCCTCGAGTGGAATCTTCGATGCCAGCAGCTTCTGCAAGCAACCCGTCGTCATCAGCTTTGAGTACCGAGGCCAGAGGTCGGTACCGCTCCACCGTGCCTAGTCAGACTCGGTCCAGGTCATCATCAGTGATCAGGGAAGAATCCGGCTCACCGTCTACCACTCGTCCTTTAAGCAGGGTGAGTTCACCAGCGTCCACCGAAGGAGGCCCAGGAGGGGAAGGGGATATCGAGATGGAACAAGCACTTGAGCAGCAGGCAAATCCATTGGGGCTTAACGGATTGTCGGGTTTCGACAATGTGACGGCGGATTTGGGTGTTATTTTGCCTGTGTTCAATTCGATCTGTGAGTGGATCTCTTATCATTCTGAAGTCCTCAGTTCATCTGCCACTTCTATCAACCTCGAGGGTATTCGCCGTGATGCGGGAACTCTCATTAGTCAAATCAATCGTCTTCTGGACGATGGGCCCACAGCTGAGGAAGACACTGTTTGACTCCCTTGGCAATCTCAGACCAGGACTCCTGGCCTCTCATCTTTAGGTGGAACTGCCCCACCTGGGGGTACATCTGCAGGCGGTGGTGTATCCATGAACATGGATCCCCCTGTTACTCCTTCAGGCCCATCCTTGTCAAAAGGCAAGGGGAAGGCTGTTCTAGGGAGGGGTCCCCCTCCCAGCGTCGACAGGTCTACCAGACCCAATAGACGTCCCGCCAGGGTCATTCCTACGTACACTTCGGCTGCTAGGAAAGGCGCTGCAGTACCTGAAGCAGTCATTGCCATGGCAAGGGCTGCTCCCTCTCTTCCTGCTAGCCGTATCACGGAGGCAGGTCGTGTTATTGCTGGACAGAGTAAGGGCAAGTCTAAGGCCTGGTCTTATCCAAGTTTTACAACGTCTGGACCTAGTCGTCGACAGGTTCTCGTTACATTTGACAAGGAGCGGGGAATCCCACCCATGAACCTTGCCGTTGTATCTGCGACCGTGAGTGCTGCTCTCAGAAATGGGGGTAGACGTCTCAAAGTTGTCTCCACTCAACTAGCCTATGAAGGCTGGTCTCTCACTACGTCTGCGGTGGCCACCAATGCGGAAATAGAGATCATTCATGATCGCATTCGGGAGCTTCTCCCCCAGGACAGAAGGGGTACTGACTCGTTCTGGGTGGACTCCCCATCCTCGACATCCTACCTGTGGGTTTTGGATGTTCCTTATCTTAAACACATTGGTGACCCCAAAAGTGTTATTACCACCGAGGAGGTATGAGAGCAATTCAGGCACTCCCCCCTCCACAAAGATCTCTTGGTCCTTACAGGCCAGCCACAAGTGGTACGCAACTCTTCCAAGAGTATGACCACCACTGTCTACTTTAACCTCTGGGACTCTCAGACAGGAACCAGAGCCAAGTGAGTCATCGATAGACAAATCCACATGTTTGGAAGGGTCTGTTATATCCAGTCGACTACGGCCAACCCAGGTTCCCCCATGTGCACGCACTGTTGTAGATGGGGTCACTCGATTAATGCATGCAGGGCCCCCCAGTTTAGATGCCCTCGCTGCTCAGGCCCACACACCAACGACGAACATCGTGCGATGTCTGCTTGTTGTAGAGGAAAACCCAAGGCCGAACCCCCGGTTCCTCCCACTGAAGCTGGCAAGGAGTGTCCTCACCAGCCTATTTGCCCCAATTGTCAGGGTAAACATTCTGTGCTTTCAAAGGAATGTTCATTCTGGCACCATCGCTTCGACCGGACCTGGATCAACGCTAAATATGCCGAGGTACGTAGCACACGTCCTACCACAAGGCGTTCCACTCACCCACTGCCCATAGCTTGATGCTGGACGACAGACTCAGGGTAGTTAGTTTTAACGTTGCAAAGAACTATATGTACTTGGACGTGTTTCTCGAGACTTGTAAATTCATTTATGATATTGTTTTCATTCAAGAGCCACCTTGGCGACTGATCAGACATGCACTGTCAGCTAAAGATCCTGTGGAGGAAGTAGTTGTAGGCATGCCAAACCACCCCGACTGGAATGTCATGGTTAGACACCGGACAGACGAAGGGGAAAGACCGCATGTTGCGGCATACGTGTCAAAACATATTGCCACGTTTCGCCCATCCACCCAGTGCAACATCATTGACGACTGGGATATCCTCATTCTCTCAGTTACATCAGCATCAGGTACGTCGCATCTGCTTAACGTGTACTCCGACGATAATGGCACGGCTATCAGGAAACTGAATGCCGTGTCGAATCGCATTCCGGAAATCTCCTATATGGGAGGAGATTTCAATTGTCACTCGTCCGAATGGGACCCTGGTTTCCAGGGGAGCCCTGGAGGGCGGGCCTAGGAGTCGCTTTTATTAGCAGCTACCCTTGGACTTGGGCACTCAGAGTGTGAAAACCCTGGGCCCATGTTTATTCCACAGACGCAAAGGTCTAGATCTTCGGTTCTAGACCTTGTGTTCGTGATATCTGATGAAGTGCTCTCGACAAAGTCGAGGTGCGAGGTCGATCTCAAAGGGCCATCAGACCATGTCCCGGTATCGATTGTTCTAGACCTAGGGCGCTCCCCTTTGGTCGAAGTCAGAACCCTCCCCAAAGGGGGTGAACAAGAGGAGGCATTTCTCAAACACCTGTCCGATGGATTGGCTACGTTTGCTAGTCAAGACATGTCCTCGCCTGAGCTGCTCTCACTTAGTGTGGAACTCTTTGGGAATCAGATGTGTGAAGCCTGGAATTGCTGCTCTAAGAATTCCCAGATCACACGCAAATCTAAACCGTGGTGGAATCAGGGGTGTTCCGATGCCCTCGACTCTTACCATGGGAACCTGTCTTGGGAATCCTGGGGCGAGTTCCGGAGGGTTGTTAAATCCTCTAAGCGCACGTTCTTTGATGATCGTATCAAAGAAATAGCCTCCACCAATGCTAGGCCCTGGGACTTGATGTCCTGGATCCAGCAGAGGAAATTACCTCCCACAGATGCCATCTCGTTTCAGGGACGGCAATGTAGGACACTAGATGAACTATGGCAAGCTTTGCATGGGACATACAATGCAGCAGCGGAGAGGGAAGTTGACCTCTCCTTCTTAGATGACCTGGAGTCCTCCTCTGAGAGAACTTGGGTGAGATTCAGTGCGTTGGAATTGAAGGATGTGCTTAGTGCGTGTTCCTCACATTCAGCGCCAGGGCCTGATCACGTCACGTGGTCATTCCTCAAACATGTCATGACTCGCAAGGAATGCGAGGAGGGTGTTCTTCGAGTGGCTGATGCATGTATCGACACGGGTTATTGGCCTTCTCATTTTAAGGAATCGGTTACTGTTATTATACCTAAGCCAGGGAAACCGACCTACGATACACCTAAATCTTTTAGGCCGATTGTGCTCCTCAATACCATGGGGAAGCTTATCGAGAAGATGATCTCAAATTGTCTTCAGTTTGACATGGTCAAGTATGACCTTGTTCATCCTAACCAATTCGGAGGGGTCCGGCAACGGTCTACCGAAGATGCGGGGGCGTTCCTCACCCATCTCGTTCGAGCAGGGTGGGCCAAAGGGTTAAAAACAAGTGTGGTGGCTTTTGACATTGCTCAGTTTTTCCCGTCTCTTAACCATGATGCGCTGTTGAGATTCATGGAATTTCAGGGATTTCCTGAAGTCCTCAGAAACTACTTCTCGTCATACCTGGTCAGAAGGAGCACCGCTTATAAGTGGGGCCCTTTCGAGTCAAGTCTATTCAAGGCGGAAGTGGGGGTAGGGCAGGGCTCTGCCTTGTCACCGGTTCTGTCTGCGTTGTACGTTGCGCCAATTATGAAGGCATACGAACACACAGCAAGAAGAGTAGGCCTTAAGACTACCCTCTTGTCATATGTTGATGATGGGACGGTTGCTTCACAGCCCAAATCGCTGGACGACAACTGCCGCACACTCGTGAGGTCATATGGTTTTCTCCATGCCCTCTTCGAAATGGCGGGGTTGATTCTAGAACATGGGAAGACAGAAGCCTTCCACTTTATGAGGTTGAACAATGGTTACCTTCCATCGCTCGACCTCAAGTTTGCCCCATTTACGGGGGACATGCCTCTTACCCCCAAGTTAATTTGGAGGTACCTCGGTTTCTTCTTTGACTGCAAGCTCCTTTTTAAGGAACATGTAAAGTTTTACGCTACCAAGTCCCTTATAACTGTCATGGCCATGAGGATGCTTGGTAACTCATCGAGGGGCATCACTGCCCTTCAAAAACGTCTCTTGTATCGGTCCTGCGTGGTCCCTATTGCCACGTATAGCTACTGGTTATGGTTTTTCCAGGGGTCCAAGAACAAATCTACTCTCAAGACTCTCAATTCGATGCAGCGTAAAGCTGCCCTGTGGGTTACAGGTGCGTTTCGTACTTCTCCTACTGGAGGTGTTGAGGCCCTTGCTGGCCTCATGCCCATCGATCTTCACCTCAAGAAGATGGCTACCAGGGCCAACCTTCGAGTGCACATGCTGACAAGTACTCACCCTACTTGTTCACTTCTTCCACAGAACATGGCCAAAACGGCACTACCGCACCCTCTATCCTTTGCGAACCTGCCTGTTAACACGGGCAGGAAAGTGAAGGGTCCGATCGCTGATGCAGTTTGATCTGCGTTGGAATTTACAGAGCCATTCGATTATTCAAGTGACTTGGCCAGACCTGGAGAACGGGTCCGAGATCTCTTCTTGGACCAAATCATCTTTGACGAACGCCCCCGGAAGAAGCCCGATGAGGAAGCTTCTGAGGATGACGACAGAGTTGCCCACCTTGACGAACTCTACTTTGAGTGTTGTGAGGACTCACGAACGGTATCAGTTGCTACTGATGCCACAGTTCCTTCTACATCCAGACACCAAGTGGTGTCAGGCTACGGTATATACACCAGGGGCAAACTTAGACACTGTGTGAGGTTTGCTTCAGGTAGAGTCACTGCTCTGGATGCAGAGCTCACTTCCATCAGATTTGCGGTCGAATACCTCGTTATGAGGAAGTTCGACTGTAATCGAATTGTTGTGTTCACCGACTCTATTGCTGCAGCAAAGAGGGCGGTAGATCCGTCCACTCACTCAGGCCACGCTGATTCCCTGGTCGTGTGTAAACATCTCACGGCTTGGCTCTCCAAGTCCGTGGATCATTCTATTCTCTTCGTTGAAGTTCCCTCTAAGGCAGAGTGGGGCATTCACTTTGAAGCTCATCAGTTCGTTAGGGACCTGCCTTCTGTTAGGGTGGGTCCCGCTACTGTCACCTCGCTTGATTACTTGCGTAAACAAGCAACGTCCTCATGTCAGGACGCATGGGTCTCACGCTTCCAGCACAAGTCCTACCGTGGATCTCAGTTTCTCGAGATGAAGGGCCTGCAAGGCAAACCCCTGCAGCCATCGTACATCAAGGGAGGTACGTGGCTCTCAAAACTTGGTGATTCAGTCGCTCTCACTGCGAGAGCGGTCAGATGCATCACTAATCATGCTCCAGTAGGCAAGTACTATCGGAGGTTTAATATTCCAAACACCTCGTGTCTATGTACATGTTGGTCTGCGGAAAAGTCACAGTCCGCTGTCGTCCAGACGCAGACTCATATCCTGCATCACTGCCCTGATGTTAAACACTCCAAGAACATCGACTATGTCATTGGGCTTGCACAGTTTTTGAAGAAGAACCCAAGGGTGTTCTCCTTTGCTGATCCAGTCCCTTGGGCTGGTGTTGGATGAAAACCCCGGGGCTCGGCATAGGTGCCCGTCAGACCCTTCGGGGTGGTGCAGGGTGTGCAGCCGGGCATAGGCCGTGTGTCAGTAAAGGGGTGTGGCACTAGGGTGTGCCGGGCCCCGGGGTCAGCGTCTTGTTTCCATGACACCTTTTGGTGGATTGGGCTGTCTGTTCTCTGGTTGTGGGCAGGGGACCTTTATACTTGGGAGTCGGGGGTTTATCTTTTCTGGCATAATACTAGCGTACTCAGCTCTTGTTTGTATGTAGGTAGAGTGCCGGGGCTGGACTGCGATCGGGCACCAGGATAAAAATGGCAGATTTAAAAAAAAAAAAAAAGATGGGCATGAGGCCAGCAAGGGCCTCAACACCTCCAGTGGGAGAAGTACAAAACGCACCTGTAACCCATAGGGCAGCCTTACGCTGCATCGAGTTGAGAGTCTTGAGAATAGATTTGTTCTTGGACCCCTGGAAAAACCATAACTGGTAGCCATATGTGGCAATAGGGACCATGCAGGACCAATACAAGAGACGTTTTTGAAGGGCAGTGATGCCCCTCGACGAGTTACCAAGCATCCTCATGGCCATAACAGTTCTAAGGGACTTGGTAGCGTAAAATTTTACATGTTCCTTAAAAAGGAGCTTGCGGTCAAAGAAGAATCCCAAGTACCTCCAAATTAACTTGGGGGTAAGAGGCGTGTCCCCTGTAAATGGGGCAAACTTGAGGTCAAGCGATGGAAGATATCCATCGTTTGACCTCGTAAAGTGGAAGGCTTCCATCTTCCCATGTTCTAGAATCAACCCCGCCATTTCGAAGAGGGCATGGAGAAAACCATATGACCTCATGAGTGTGCGGCAGTTGTCGTCCAATGATTTGGACTGTGAAGCAACAGTCCCGTCATCGACATATGACAAGAGGGTGGTCTTAAGGCCTACTCTTCTTGCTGTGTGTTCATATGCCTTCATAATTGGCGCAACGTACAACGCAGACAGAACCGGTGATAAGGCAGAACCCTGCCCTACCCCCACTTCTGCCTTGAATAGACCTGACTCGAAAGGGCCCCACTTATAAGCGGTGCTCCTTCCGACCAGGTATGACGAAAAGAAGTTCCTGAGCACGTCAGGAAATCCCTGAAATTCCATAAATCTCAACAGCACTTCATGGTTAAGAGACGGGAAGAACTGTGCAATGTCAAAAGCCACCACACTTGTTTTTAACCCTTTTGCCCATCCTGCTCGAACGAGATGGGTGAGAAACGCTCCTGCATCTTCAGTGGACCGTTGCCAGACCCCTCCAGATTGGTTAGGATGAACAAGGTCGTACTTGACCATGTCAAACTGAAGACGATTCGAGATCATCTTCTCGATAAGCTTCCCCAAGGTGTTGAGGAGCACAATAGGCCTAAAGGATTTAGGCGTGTCATAGGTCGGTTTCCCTGGCTTAGGTATAATAACAGTAACCGATTCCTTAAAATGAGAAGGCCAATGACCCGTGTCGATACATGCATCAGCCACTCAAAGAACGCCCTCCTCGCATTCCTTGCGAGTCATGACATGTTTGAGGAACGACCACGTGACGTGGTCGGGCCCCGGTGCTGAGTGTGAGGAACACGCCGACGACTAGGTCCTGACATAGTGAAACTAAGAACCCACGGGTGTTCTCCTTCACTGATCCAGCTCCTCGAGCTGGTGTCGGATGAATACCTTGGGGCTCGGCATAGGTGCCCATCAGACCCTTCGGGGTGGTGCGGGGTGTGCAGCCGAGCATAGGCCGCGTGTCGGTAAAGGGGTGTGGCACTAGGGTGCGCCGGGCCCCTGGGTGGACGGCCTATTTCCTTGACACTGCAAGGTGGATTGGGCTTTCTGTTCTCTGGTTACGGGCAGGGGACCTTTGTATGTGGGACTGGGGGTATTTCTTTGCTGGCATAATACTAGCATACTTAGCTCTTCGTTTGTATATAGGTAGAATGCCGGGGCCAGACTGTGATCGGGCACTGGGGTAAAAATGGCAGAATAAAAAAGATGTAGTGAAACTTGGATAAGATTGGGCCTTAGACTTGCCCTTACTCTGTCCAGCGATAACACGACCCACTTCCACAATATGGCTAACGGGAAGAGAGGGAGCAGCCCTTGCCATGGCAATGACTGCTTCAGGAACAGCAGCGCCTTTCCTCACAGCAGAAGCGTACGTAGGAATGACTCATGCCGGTTGTCGGTTAGGTCTAGTAGACCTGTCGACATTGGGGGAGGGGGGCCCCTCCCAAGGATAGCTTTGCCCTTGCCTTTCAACAATAATGGGCCTGAGGAAGTAGCAGGGGGATCCACGTTCATGGATTCACCACCGCCTGTGGATGTAGCACCAGGTGGAGCATTACCACCCAAAGTCGACGAGTCAGGAACCCTCACAGGAGATTGTTGTGGAAGTCATATAGTGTTGTGCTCCACTGTGGAACTGTTGTCTAAAAGACGTTCAATTTGGCTGACCAGAGCGCCCGCATTGTGGCAAATGCCCCTGAGATTAAGAGAAACAGCAGACGAGCCATAAACCTCAGAATGAAAGTTGATCTTCATAATAGGCGCAACATATAACGCAGACAGAACTGGTGATAGGGCAGAGCCCTGCCCTACCCCCACTTCTGCCTTGAATGGACCTGACTCGAATGGGCCCCACTTATATGCAGTGCTTCTTCCAACCAAGTAAGACAAGAAGAACTTCCTGAGAACCTCAGGAAATCTCTGGAACTCCATGAACCGAAGAAGGGCTTCATGGTTGAGTGAGGGAAAAAAACTGTGCGATGTCAAAAGCCACCACGCTTGTTTTCAACCCTTTAGCCCACCCTGCTCATACAAGATGGGTAAGAAATGCCCCCGCATCTTCTGTGGACCATTGCTGGACCCCTCCGAATTGGTTAGGATGGACCAGGTCATGCTTGATCATGTCAAACTGAAGACAATTAGAGATTATCTTCTCTATAAGCTTCCCTAGAGTATTGAGAAGCACAATAGGCCTACACAACTTAGGCATGTCATAGGACGGTTTTTTTTTTATTTCTGCCATTTTTATCCCAGTGCCCGATTGCAGTCCGGCCCCAGCACTCTACCTACATACAAACGATGCGCTCAGTACACTAGTATTATGCCAGAAAGAAAATCCCCCAATCCCAATGTATAAAGGTCCCCCATCCGTAACCGGAGAACAGATGGCCCAATCTACCAGTAGGTGTCAAGGAGATAAGATGTCCACCCCGGGGCCCGGCACACCCTAGTGCCACGCCCCTTTACTGACACATGGCCTATGTCCGGCTGCACATCCTGCACCACCCCGAAGGGTCTGACGGGCACCTATGCCGAGCCCCAAGGTTTTCATCCCACACCAGCCCAAGGGGCTGGATCGGCGAAGGAGAACACCCTTGGGTTCTTCTTCAGGAACTGTGCAAGTCCAATGACATAGTCGATGTTCTTGGAATGCTTTACATCAGGGCAGTGATGTAGGACGTGAGTCTGAGTCTGAACGACTGTGGACTGAGAATTTTCCGCTGACCAGCACGTACAAAGGCGTGAGGTGTTTGGAATATTGAATCTCCAGTAGTACTCCCCTACCAGAGCATGGTTAGTGATGCACCTGACAGCCCTTGCAGTAAGAGCGACAGAGTCACCAAGTTTTGACAACCACGTACCTCCTTTGATGTACGATGGCTGCAGAGGTTTGCCCTGTAGGCCCTTCATCTCAAGAAATTGAGATCCTCAGTAAGAAGTGTGCTGGAAGCGTGACACCCACGCGTCCTGGCACGTAGACATTGCTTGTTTACGCAAGTAATCAAGCGAAGTAACGGTCGTTGGCCCTACCCTCACCAAAGGCAGGTCCCTAATGAATTGATGTGCTTCGAAATGAATGCCCCACTCTGCCTTAGAGGGAACTTCAACGAAGAGAATGGAACAATCCACAGACCCGGACAGCCAAGCTGTGAGATGTTTACAAGCTACCAGGGAATCAGCCTGGCCTGAGTGTATGGATGGGTCTACCGCCCTTTTCACAGCAGCGATAGAGTCGGTGAAAACAACAATTCAGTCGCAGTCGAATTTCTTCATGATGAGGTATTCAACTGCAAATCTAATGGAAGTGAGCTTCGCATCCGGAGCAGTGACTCTACCAGATGCAAACCTAGCCCGATGTCTAAGTTTGTCCCTGGTGTATATTCCATATCCAGCCACCGCTTCGATCGGACGTGGATCGATGCTAAATATGCCGAGGTATGTAGCTTCCGTTCTACTATAAGGCGTTCCGCTCACCCACTGCCCATAGCTTGATGCTGGACGACAGAATCAGGGTGATTAGTTTCAACGTCGCGAAGCACTATATGTACTTGGACATATTTCTCGAGAATTGTAAATATATTTACGATGTCATTTTCATTCAAGAGCCTCCATGGCAATTGATAAGACGTGCACCTTCAGCTAAGGATCCCTTGGAAGAAGCAGTTGTAGGTATGCCCAATCACCCCGACTGGACTGTTATGGTTAGACACCAAACAGACGAAGGGGAAAGGCCACATGTCACGGCATATGTGTCTAAACGTATTGCTACGTTGCACCCATCTACCCGGTTCGATGTTATTGATGACCGGGATATCATCATTCTCTCTCTCACGTCAAAGTCAGGTATGTCACACCTGCTCAACGTATACTCCGACGATAACAGCACGGCTATCGGGAAAATGTCAGCCGTGTCGGATCGCATCCTGGAACTCTCCTATATGGGGGGAGATTTCAACTGTCACTCGTCCGAATGGGACCCTGGTTTTCAGGGAAGCCCTGGAGGGTGGGCCGAGGAGCTGCTTCTATTGGCGGCTACCCTCGGACTTGGGTGCTCAGAGTTTGAAAACCCTGGGCCCACATTTATCCCACGGACCCAAGGGTCTAGATCTTCGGTTCTAGACCTTGTGTTCGTGACATCTGATGAAGTGCTCTCGACCAAGTCGAGGCGCAAGCTAGATCTCAAAGGATCATCAGACCACGTACCGGTCTCGATTGTTCTAGACTTAGGGCAGTCGCCTTTGGTCGAAATCAGAACCCTCCCTAAGGGGGGTGAACAAGAGGAAGCATTCCTCGAACATCTGTCTGATGGATTGGCTACGTTCACTAGTCAAGACATGTCTTCTCCTGAATTGCTCTCACTGGGAGTGGAGCTCTTTGGGAATCATATGCGTGAAGCCTGCCCGGATCACACGCAAATCCAAACCGTGGTGGAACCAGGGGTGCTCTGACGCCCTTGATTCTTACCATGGGAGTCTGTCTTGGGAATCCTGGGGCAAGTTCGAAGCTCTTTTGAGGTTCATGGAATTTCAAGGATTTCCTGGCATCCTCAGGAATTTCTTTTCATCATACTTGATTGGAAGAAGCACTGCATATAAGTGGGGCCCATTTTTTTTTTTTTTTTTTTTTTTGTCGAGAGATCGGATTAGTCTCCAGGCCCGA
>MU127808.1:0-24894 GCA_014904975.1 Marasmius fiardii PR-910
GCCTCGAGTTGTTGAGCTTCAATGTCTCGAGGCTCAATTGAGTCTTTGACTTCACGTTGAGCCTTGAATTGTTCAAGAAGTTCAATAACTTCTTTCTCACGGCCAATTGGGAGGTCTTCACCAAGTTTATCGATACGAATATCAGCATTGGCATACTCATTAGGTGAATGTTTTTCACCAAAGTTATCAGATTCGTAATAGCGAGACAATACATCAGCGACACGATTGGTTATGCCCTTGATATATGTAATTTTGAAGTCAAATCAAGAAAGATACTCCATCCATCGCATTTGGCGGCTGGAAAGTCGTTTTTGAGTTTGAAAGAACTCGAGAGATTTGTGATCTGTTACAATATTGATTGGGTAGCCAATAAGCTTGTCTTCCCATTTGATCAAGGCTTCAAGTATCGCTAGGGTTTCAGTCTCAAAGACTCGGTAGTTGCGCTGAGCATCACTAAATTTCTTTGAGAGAAAGCCAGCAGGTCGGCAAGTCTGCCAGGTTGGGCCTTTACCATACATGGCCCCAACTCCAGAAACTGAAGCATCACATATTACCCAAATAGGGTCTGAATTTTTAGGGTCAACAGGCTTTAAGATGGGTACTTTACAGCAGAGGTCTTTGATTTGTTGGAGACAAATCTCGTGGATTGGTCACCAGAAGAATGGTTGACTGTTCCGAGACATTTCAGAGAGTGGTGTGGTATATGCAGATACATCCGGGAGAAAATGAGATAAGTAATTCACCAAGCCTAAGAACTTTTGGACATCATTATAGTCCCGAGGTGTTCTCCAATTGCGAATACGCTCGAGCTTGTCTGTATCAGCATGTAGTCCATTATTGTCAATGACATGACCCAGACAATCCATCGACTCGGCATATAGTTCGCACTTTGAAGCCTTAAGATACAATTTTTGTTCTCGAAGTTTGTCAAACACAAGTTTGAGGTGCTTTTGATGGTCCTCAATAGTGTCACTAAAGATGAATAAATCATCCAAGTATGCATGCATGAACTTGCCAATATAGTCTCGAAAGATTGAGTTCATGAGTCGCTGAAAGGACGATGGTGCGTTGGTATCACCCTGCTGCATAACATTACTAATGAATGTTCCATAGACAGTGGAAAATGCACTTTTAATAACATCCTCAGGGACAATTCGCATTTGCTCATAGGCGTCGGAAAGGTCAATTTTTGACCGAAACTTGGCAGCCGCTACCTGTGCACGGATTTGATCTTGATCTGGCATGGGTGTGACATCTTTAACAGTATTACTGTTCCGTTCTCGACAATCGACAGTTGTTCGGATGGTCTTTCCATCCTTCTTTGGTACACAAAGCATCGGCGCAGCCTGGGGAATGGTTTTAGGTTCCCACCACTGAGCACGCATGTACCGTTTGATTTTATCAGATAATTGACTACGCATCGAGTCGGGGCATCGTGGCATGTAGTAGCGGTAGCGTTTATTCTCATCTATGAGAGGGATAGTATGGTTAATTTCTCGGAGAGGTGGTAGTACTTCTGGAACTCCATTCATGATATCAGAATATTGTTCCAACCACTTGGCTCTCAGTCTTGGGATATCTTCAATAGTATAGCTCTGAGTTCCAGGTTCTGATTGGAATTCAACTCGTTGAGCTTTCAAATATTCAGTTGTGAATTCAGTTATGGGAGTAGTATCCCGAAATTCGATTGCTTGATCAATCATATTCATGAAATCTTCAGTATCAAGTTGGTCGTTAGAACCTAATAGAACTGGGAGGTAGGGATGTAGATTATTCTTGGATAGTTTTTCATTTTCTTCGTCATTGATCTCGTCAATTTGAGTTGCTAGAGCTCGAGATGGTTCGGCTCGTACTGAACTATCATGTAGTCAGTTTTGAGCAGCTCGATCTTTGCCATTTTGGCTAGTCTTTGAGCGATCAAATACACCGTACTTGTTAGGTCGCTTTTTGACTTCGACCTTCTCGCCGTTGTGAAGGTGAATCTCTTTCGAGACCGTTTTAGCATAACGACGAGTTAATTCAGCCGTTTCCTCCCCCTCAGTAAGAGTAGGAATAGGCCTGCCTTTCATACGAACACTATCAGTTTCGAAGTCAAGTGCCATTTTATGTTTTCTCATGAAAACAGTTCCAAGGACGGCGTCGTAGCGATCAACATTAGCAATATCAAAGTAATCCTTTGATGAGACGGTTTCCCGGTCAGATTTTAGTGTATAGGTTGAGGTACAACCATATGAGATACGGGAGCGACTTCCTTTCGTTCCAAGTTGTAGCGTTACGGGCATCTCAAGGTGAAACAGTCGCAACTTTGCTATCCGAGCGAAATCGGGACTCACTGCATCGGCAGTACTTCCACTGTCAAAAAGTACGAAGGCCTTCACACCGTTAAGTTCAACAAAGGCCGTCAAACATCTGTTCTCAGCGGGAGTACGCTTTGGTCGATGTCCAGTGTTGTGTGTCTTTGGTTGTTCAACAGTGGGTCGAGTATTACTTGAGAAGAATGGTCTCTCATTCATTGCTCGAAGGTAATCCCGAAGCATTGAAGTCGAAGACTCTGGGGTTGAATTTTGTTCAGAACGAGTTCTGTAGAACTCATCCTCATTGTCCGATTCAGATTCCGATACCTCACACGGTTCGGGTACAGAGTCGTATCCATGATCTGCATTGGGAGACTCGTGAATAGCATTCAAATGCTCAGGGCATATAGAAGATTCATCTCGCATGAAGTTCACACGCTCAATATATTCTTCATCAGCGGCATCACTGAAATATTGAGATCCATTTAAGTTAGATCCATTACTCTCAGATTCAGAGCCTGAATCAGAATGTGAATGCTCATCCGGTTGTGAGTCTTGTTCATGTTTGGAATCATATCGGTCCCAAATTTCCTGATCAGAGTCACGATGTTCATCTTCAGATGCAGAGACCTCAGCAATTCTAAATAGCTGAGTTGACGGTTTTCCGTTCTTGTCTATCATTTGGAACAATTGTTCATTGTTCCCTTTCTGACCATTCCCACGGTTATCCCATGGTTTGCGGTAGAATGGCTGAAATTTGCGATTGAAATCTCTGCGTTGCTGTTGAGGATTGGGTCTTGGAGGACCATTAACGCGCCGTGGATAGTCGAAACAATCATTCTTTGGAACTGAGTGTGGTTTAACACTGTATCGACGTCGATCTACAATCTGTAGGCGTCGAGGAGATGGGGATCTCGAAGATTCACGCTGATTGTGACCCTTTGACTGTTGTTTCTTTCGTTCTTTGGAACGAGAGCGAGATCGCCGGCGTTTGGCACGTTTAAGCTCCTCGCGAGCTTTTTTATAATAATGTCCAGCCTTGTGACTTCGTTCACAAGCTAAGGCTGCTTGCATTATTTGATTAACGGATGACGACTCAGCTGTGACTTCATGAATCTTCCTCATATCAGTTTCCATTCCTTCTGGAATAATGACCATGAGGTGTCGTTTAAAGGAATACATGTCTGGTGGACTGGGCATCATCTTAGCATAACGAGTGAGCTCGCTGAATACACCTTTGACACCCTTTTCTGAGGTGTAAGTAACCTCATCATATCGGTCATTCACCATGGTCAATGAGGACTCATGAATAAACCGGCGGTATAGTCCACTAATGAGCTGCATGAATGTAGCTCGGCCTTGAAGGAAATTATCAGACGTGTTACTGGCAGTTTCAATAACGTCAACGCTCCAGTCGTGAGCAGCATCTCTCAAAAATGATATACCAGTGTTGGTACAAAACATATCAATTGCTGTGACAACCCAACCCTGATTGGATTTACTCCAGCGGACTTCGGGTCCACACAAATTGGCTACAGCAAGCCACCGAACGAGATCACGAACAAAACGTTCAAAAATTAAGAAATCTTGTTCGCCTCGATAAAACGGAGGCTTCGGAATATTTTGAATCACAGTCTTTTGGGCGTTATTCGGAGTAGACGAAGCTGGCCCAAATAATTGACGTCTGATCAAGTCCTCAAAGGTTCGGAATGTTGATAATAGTATTGCCTCCTCACTTTGGGGAGTGGGATCATAAACATATTGTTCAGTAGTACTGAAAGTTGTGTCTACAGAGGAGTAACGAGTTTGATTGAAAATGGGAGCAGTCGGTACAGGTGGTACCGGGGCTGGTGTATTATTAGGACGGCGGCCACTCCTAGATCTAGATAGACGAATTTCATCATCTTCAGAATTGGGGTCCTCTCCATCACTTGGATTACCATCCGGCGGTCCTCCACCCGGTGGGCCTGGGGGGCCACCTGCACCTCCATTGCTGTTACCGGCAGATAAGTTATCATCGTCGTTATCACTGTTATCACCATCATACGGTCCAGACTGATCATATGGTGCATGCCGTGAGTGTATAGCACTCCTGTGAGGTCTCATACCTCTAGTATTCCTGCCACCTCTACCAGCGCGGCTTGCTCTCATGGCTTCGGATTGAGCTCGAAGTCTCGCCACATATCCGGGTACCACCTCTTCAGTATTACTAACTGTATTAGAGGTACGTGGCGGTTGGTTTGACTTGCGGCGGCCATGAGTGCGATCCTGATCAGAAAACGGTTCCGGGTACATCATCCGCAGTGGAGCTATTTCAGCATCCTCGATAGGGCGTATCAATTGCCGAATTTGAGGGTTTCTGGCGTGATAGAACATGTTTTGTTCTTCATCAACGTGAATTCCTTGGTCTACAACCTGAGAAGTACTCCATTGGAGTAAATCAGAATCTCGCATGGTCTGAAGGATGTAAGAACGACGTAGAGTAGCATGGTATGAGCGAACAAGTGATTCATTGCGTGAAAAATTTGAGGGCATAGTCCTCATACTTTGGACACTTGACGGGGCGCGTCGTGAATCATCTGAGCTCTCGTGATGCGAGTTATTTCCATCGTCAGATGGCGGGTTGCCGCTGGCAACGAGGGGACGATTTGGTATCGGTTTTTTACCCTGTCTCTTAGCGGCTTTATTAGCCTCAGTCAGTAGATCTTCCGCAGATGCAGATGGCGTCGGTGGTCGATTATCATTATCATTATCACCGAATAAACTACTATGGCTATCATGAGAGCTTTGGCGTTGAGCTTTACTACGTATGGTATTGTTAGAACCACGTTGGGACGTATTATCTTCGCCTTGGTTGGACTGAGAACCGTCAGACAGACGAGTTTGGGATCGAAAAGTCCCAGTAATTCGAGATGTCGAAGGGGCGTTAGCCGTACGAGGGGCTGTGGATCCGAATGCGACGGTAGGTCGATTGCTCGAAGTAGCAGGATGCGATGTGGATGTGTTGGTAGTGCGGGAGCGGGAAGTGGTAGTGTGTGTTGCCATTGGGGACGGAGATTCTTCGTGATACGGGAGATTCGTCCAAGGGGCAACAGCGGTGGTGATAGAGCGAGTAGACGGAATGATGGAGATGTAGAGTGTAGAGTGTAGCGAGTAGCAGGTAGCTAATGCTGGGGTTAAAAAAATATGTAAGATCTCACTCTAGGCCTCGAGCCTCAAGTAACCAGACAGACGTATTATATTAGCTACACGGTAGCGCTACGAGTGGGTTACAAGAGAGGCAGATGAGGGCGTAAGAGTAAGAGTTGTTATTATGTAAGTTTCGGGGTCGTACTTATAGTAACGAGAATATCAAATGGACGAATAAGGAAATGACCCCTTACAGTACCGCTTTAACTGGCTGCTCGGGGCTCACACCAGTCCTTATATAGCCATGTTATCTTTGTCCCATGTTCAGGATGTGGCAAATTCGGTTTATTTTGGGTACTTAGCGCTACTGTCATTACATCTCCCCCAAAGCAATTGCTATAGACCATCTCCGGTCTCTGCTATGCCGTCATATAAATGGTAGGGGTGAAGTCAACAGCCGTTAAGTCTCCAAGTTCAGTGTGGGAACGTTTCCGGGATATGCTGAAACTGTTGTGGCTGATATGCCACTTTCAAATTTTTAACAAGTCTGTCTGCCGTCTTTCCTTAGTTATTTTTAGGAAGATCAGCACATTCTGTGATGGAATTCTGTGGCCCAGCATCTGCCTGACGAACTCTAAATTCGTACTGAGGTAGCCTCATGTTTCTTTTTCCATATTCTATTTTTGATCACTTAGCTAACAGCCCATTGTAGGGATGTAAAAAGGGTCTTTTTGTCAGACTCTTTCTTACTTTTTCCCCCAACATTGCTATCAGCCAAATTCATCAATACTTTCTTTTGTCCTTTGGTATGGCTCCCAGTAAGAACAGACGTGCTCCCACTGCCGAGTCACCACCTCCAGTTCCAGATCCACCCTCAGCTTCCACCAACGTCGCGTCAGTTTTGCCACTATACATGTGGCCCAATGCTCATTTTACACGTGACACCAAGCTCTTCAAGCTCCTGGAGATCATTCGTGAGGCGTTTCACGACCTCTACATTCGCTGGTGTGTGCGAAAGAACAACAATCTGCACATATCTGAGCGTCTTGCACCTTTCAAGGCTATATCCTCTACTTTTGTAAGTCTTGATTGTTTTATTCATTGTCTATGTTTTACTGACCACTTCTCTTCCTGTTCATAGAAGACAGCCAGTAATGAAGCAAAAGTGGGTGGCTATGAAGCACCGCCAGAATATTTGCAATTTATGCTCTCAGTGTCGCGCTTGGCTGACAAAATTCGCCAAATTTCATCTCTTACTCCGCCCTCATACCTAAAGAGCTACTATTCCACAGACAAGATCGACGATCTCAAGGAAACTCTAGGTAACGATGTAGGCAGTTCTCGTTTGTTTCTTATGTCATTCTTATACTGACTTTGCTATTATGCCAGTATTGGGATTTCAGGGATCGACTACCAACTCCTCCCAAGATGCCGTTGTCTGTCAAAACATCCAAAGCCTCCTCAGGAAAGGCACAGCATGTCCAGAGCCCAATCGTCATCAAGAAAGAAGTCGGTACCAACAAGGTACCGTCCCCTTTTTCTTTCATATCATTTACAGTTATATAACTTTCGTCTCCAGCGTGCTCGTGAGCCTTTGCCTGGTCCAGTCAATAAGAAGCCCAAGCTCGACATTTCCTCAACCAACACACTGTTCAGTAGCAAATCTGGCGAAAGTGAGGCTGCCATTGAGGAGGACATTGAGGAAGTGGAAGCCGAGTGCGATGAACTTGATGACATAAGTCATATATCCGTCTTTTTCTCTGCTTTTTCTTATTTTAATTCTGTTTCTACTGGCATATAGATAAACCAGTTCTCTGGTGACGAAGCTGAGGAAGCATCACCTGCCCCAACCCATGTCTTGGATCCTGTGCCCAGTGTTGCCGCATCTTCTAAAGGTAAAGGCAAGGCAAAGGCGGTCACGGCCCCCTCAAAGGTTGTCAAGAAGAAGACGAATGCCACTGCCTCTGTCTCTGAGGAACAGCCCAGTATGTCTCCATTCTTTATAACAGATATTCTTTCTAATCTCAATCTTTCTAGCAGATCTTCGTGTCATTTACGTCCCTGGTACTGAGGCAGCTCCTGTCACTTTTGAACAGCTGGCCACTTTGTCTACCACAGTATATAAGGTACGCATTTGACACTTTTATTCATTCTTGTTTCTAATTTCTGGTCATATAGCCTTCTCCTGCCACAATGGAGTGTGCTTGATGCGGTGTGATTTCAGAGAAGTGCCGACCAGGTTCCAAGAAGACGAACAAGTGCGAGCTGTGCAAGCGACATGGTCAGAAGTGCTCTGTGGCACAGAACCTCAACGACGTGCTGCCAGTGTTCAACCGCTTGTTCCAGATTGGTCTTCAAGGGCCCAAAGGTAAGTTTCTCGTGGTCATTTCTTTTATTGAATCGTTCTAATGTCTCATATAGGGCTGGGAATGCTGTTGTCACAGTTTACGCAGCTCATCGAGAGTTGCCATCGTATCTCGGGCATCCGAGTCCTGCTCGACATGGAGGTCAACCGTATTCACACCCAAATCAACGAACTCAGCGCCACAATTAAGCATGCTACTCATGACCCTCGCTACGTTGCTCACATGCTCAATGCCGATGATCCCAATCATTCGCCCTTGAGCGGTGACGAGGTCGCTATCTTGGCGTTGGCACTTGAGTGGCCTACCAGCATATTCTCTCCCGAGGACACAGAGGTCATTGTCGTCTCTGAGAATGAAGTACAGGTCAAGGACAAGGCTCAAGGCTCTGTCATTGCCAGTAAGTCGTTCTGGTTTTTCTTATATAAAGTCTATATTTACTAACTTTGTCCTTCAGCTGCTCCCTTTGTGTCCAGCAAGCCTGAGACGGACGCGGTAAGTACATATATCTTTATCATTTCGTTTCTGACTTCGCCCCCTTTTCAGGAAGACACCCACTAGGCTCCCAGCTCGGGTTCGACGCATCTGTCTTTCCCATCGTCGACCTAGTCCCCTGTATTTGACAGGTGTCGACTTTCAGTTTAGCATGGGTTTCGGGTAGGGGTTCTTGGGCCGGTCATTTTTATTCTTTTCGTATTTGCATGCGGGCTCTACAACACTTCTCAGTGTTTGTAGAGTCCTTATATATATCTTATCATAGTCATCATCCATATAATAGTATCAAATCCTTCATACTATTCATATGTAGTATTCTTGTTTGTATTGATGTAACTAGAGTCGCACTAGCTACATATCTTCCCTTAAGTAGTGTAGAGTCATACTCTAGCTACTTCCTCTTTCAAAAAGGTGTCTATATAACACCATTTCTGAATAAAATTCTCGTTTGTCTTCAGATTTTAACTTGTGTGAGTTAGTGTGAACTCGGTAGAATTTGTTTAAGTCAACTCTTATCTCTACGAGTTGGACTTAACCATTTTCCCAGGTTCTGTGCATTATATAACACAAAACACCACTATATAGACCCAAGTTTGTCTATATATATTCGAAAAGTGGTATAGAGTGTGAAAATCGAAACTTGTTCACCTCTCTCCCCCAAAGCAATAGAAATCAACCTCCCAGTTGAAACTAAGCGCTTGGTGGCCACGATTTCAAATTTCGTTTAACGCCATCAATTTCCAATCGGCGGCAGCCATATGGTCGGTTTCACCATATTCCTGCAACACCAGATCCTCATGATGTCTGTGTTCCTTCTAGAAACATCAGGCAAGTACCCTCCAAGCCTCTGGAATCATATATAAGCCCCCTTGCATCGTACTAAATTTTTTA
This sequence comes from Marasmius fiardii PR-910, assembly GCA_014904975.1. Taxonomy (NCBI): domain Eukaryota; kingdom Fungi; phylum Basidiomycota; class Agaricomycetes; order Agaricales; family Marasmiaceae; genus Marasmius; species Marasmius fiardii. Next base: position 9,173 of record MU127808.1, read on the forward strand.
GCACTCTTGCATTCGCTCTTTTCTCGATTTTTCAGCTCACTTCCGCGCTCTATATCGCATTCATGGCTGTCTCAAAGAAAAACAGCGTCATACCATGGGCTGATCATGATGCCTGGATGGGTGACACCAAACGTCGCATTGCCACTGCTGAAGCGTTACTTGCTTTTGACAGTGTACCTGTCCTGGACACTGGTCTTAAAGACTTCATGATGCATTTGGTACATCTATATACCTTCATTTTCTGCACAAGTAAAGTCTGATCGATTCATATAGAAGGCACGACTTAACCCTCATCACATCACTGTTGATCAGGAAGCCTATGACCTCTATATGGCTGCCTTCAACCTCATGCAGAAGCACTTGGACTGCGGCGACATTATCCCAAACTTGATAATGTTAAATAGCATCAAGGCATTCCATACTTCTGTCGAAGAGATTTGAAAGCAATCTGCCCCTGCTCCCAAGACTGGAAAGGTGCGTGATTCTTTCTTATATATTCTGTTTCGCTCATATATAACAGTCTTTGTTACATCGACAGTCTCCCAAAATTCCGAAGACTCCTCAATACATCGTGTCAGATACTGACGACGATGATGAAGTCATCATTAATCAGGATGCCAACATACGTCACATTATATATACTTGCTTTCTTCGATTTTCTGACTTATATGGCATTAGATGGCAGATGGCACCGGATTGTCCGGCTCTATCCATGCTCCAAAGAGTGCAGGTAAACGCTTAAGTCGTTTCCGATGCCTCTTCCAACCATCTAGTCACTCATTCGTGGTTATATACAGGGCAAATCTCCTGGAGTCTGCTCTACCACGGTGAGTATTCCATATGCTCAGGTCCCTGGCATGGATCTGCAGTCCAGACAGTATCTGAAAGCCATGTATTACCTTCTCCAGGCTCGTGCAACTCGCAATGCCAGTAAGAAGGTAAAATTCGAAAAGCCAATGACTGATCTTCATCAAGAAGACCCTGGTCAGTCATTAAACTTGTTATATATTCATTCCAGTTCTGAATCGTAGTTATATATGCAGATGAGTGCGAACTTCGTTTGCGTGGTGATGCCCAAGTTACCCAGATCCTTCAGGTCATTCCTTTTATGGAATTGGCTAAGTGTCACAAAGTGTGTACTACTCTCTCTATTTTCCTATGGTCTCTTTTCCTTTCACTACGATACACGACATCATTCCTGTTTCACCTCTTGATTCTATCTTCATTCCATTGCTTTCCGTCACCTTCCGCTATGTTCTATCCATTTCCACATGATACCAGGTCACAACATCATAGGTCACATGCCAGGTAGTATATATAGGACGACTTGTCACCTAGTCCCCCATCTTGACCTCTTTGTCATTGGGACTAGGTGCATATTTGTACTCTGTAGGATACTGGGTTGTATTGATCATCTTTGTCATTGGGACTAGTTGTTGACTGTCGAGCCTCCGCTCCAGTCTCTGTGTGTTTGCTACCAGCGCTAAAACATCTAAGATGGGGAAAGGGTGAAGTGTGTGATATATAAGTCCTAGTGCTGTAAAGTACTACAGCAAGAATCCTAAAACTATAGAAACACCAAACAAATCACTCTTGAGGTCTAGCGTATGTAATGGGAGAGCTGGTTTGACGTTGATCGAAGGTTCCGCCAGTAGCTAACTCAAGAACGAAATATCAAGTGCGGAACTGGGTCTTGGATGACTTTCAGATCCTATACTACGCTCTGAAGGGGGGTTCAGAGGCGGAGGGAAACACTATGAATAGGTAGGTAGGTGGTGGGGTGTAAGTAGCAGAAACCGGAGACGTGCCAATCGCAAAACTCAGGTACTTCAGACTCACAAAGAACAGCTTCAGAAGGTCGACAGGCCCAGCGGCTAAGTCAAACGCTACTTCAGAAGTTCAAACAGAACAGGCGAAACAGACAGGCAGACAGACAGACAAACAGTGAGTTTGGTCCTCAATGGACTTCCACTCCAGACAGACAGACAGTTGCTTCGTCCCAGCGGACTTAGCAAATCAGTTCAGACAGTCAGACAGTTCAATTAAAACAGTCAGGTGCAGTCAAATCTACCAAGTCGGTTAAGACTGGTCTCGTTCTATTCTCTTGTCTCTCTCTATAGAAGTTCCCTGCTTACTACTGCCCTCGTGGTACAGCAGCAAGACTGGGTCACACCAATTTCGATGTCTTCATCGTCTTCAGTGGCATATAAGTAGGCATCCGGGTGATATGTCTCAGACCCAGGCCATTTTCTCTCACGAGCCCATTGCTCAATTATATCTTTTCGTTTTCTGCCACCTGCCACAGTGAATGAGGGTAGCTGTGAACCGTCACATAATATATAATGTTTGTCAGGTCCCATTTTCATCCATCCGAGTGTTATGAACTTCTTCTGGTGCAGACAGTCACCTGTCCAATGTGTATTATCACCACACATAAAGCATTCCTGTCCTGGACCATGATTATTGGTCGAAACAGGTGCTTTATCACCAATCATAGCTGTGCCAGGTTTTCCTTGCAGATTAGAAAAGCTAGGCAGCTGGGCAGCGTTGGTCATGCGTGACTGAGCAAATGTAGGCACTCTTAGCACTCCCAGTGCATTTGCCTGCACCTGTCCAGTCATCAACAAGGTCATGAGGGACTTGTATTGTTCCTCAGATTTCTCTTGTCTCTTCGCCGTCTCCTGCATACTAGCAGTCAGAGTTCTCGCTAAATCATTTATAGCAGTTATAGAAGCTTTGTGCTTATCTATTGTGGAAGCCACATGACTAGCAAAGGCATTCTCCTCTTCCCCTTCAACCTTGACATTTGTGAAGGTCTTAGTGGAATTGCTTGGCCTAGTCGCAGCACGTCTCTCATACTGAGTTCTAGAAGATGAAGCATTCGACAACATATTGCTATATAAGAGCCCAATCTTAGAGGCAACAATCCCTAGAGCAGTCTTAACGATGTCATTTAGGCCATATGGGTCATCATCTTGACGATCATCGACCTCATCTTGCTCTAAGTGCTCATTTCGCTTTCTTTCGAGCCTGTCAACGATCCGGTCATAGAACTTCTCATCGAACGCACTCATATACTTGTGAACCAGGGCAAAGTTAGACATGAGGGCAGGAGGGTTTCTCAACTTCTCTGCTTCACGCACAAATGCGCAGTTATATGTCCTCACAGTCGAATCCGAAGTGCTCAGCTGCAATGGCCAATACTTCTCCACAATTCGATCTAACTTGCTAGGTGAGCCTCTAGTGTTTTCTTTAACACCAATTTCTCGTCTAACGTCTCTAATAAACTCTTCATATGAGTCTCCTTTCGTCGACTCATAGGCTTCCATAGCCTTATATACTTTGTAGCTCATGTTCTGCATTGCAAGATATATCCTCGCATCTGCCTCAGTTACAGATCCTTCTTGGAATGCGAAGTGCATCTCTTCTTCCCATTGCTCAAAATCGTCAGGATGCGCACCCGTGAGTTTCTCAGGTTTCTGCACCTTAGACCATTTCGTAGCTGAGACTTGAGATCTGCCTTCTGGAGTCAAATCCATCCAAGACTGTCTCTGGACTGCAGGATGAGTGTCTCCACCCAGATTCTGGTTGGCTTGTGTGCCAGTTTGATTTTCACCTGCCATTGCTGGTGTAATCTCTTTATATATTCAAGATTTGTGTGTAACTTTCTTATATAAGATTGGATTATGAAAGAGTGCTTGCTGAAAAGCTCGAAACCCAGTCGAAGGTCCTGATAAATCTTCTATAAATTCTTGTTCAGAAGTAGAAGGAGAGGGATCCGGTTCAGGAGTATCCTCTTCTAATATTTCAGAAAGTCTTTGTGTATATGACCCTGAAACTGACTGAGAAAATCCTTCTAAGTCAAACTCAGGATTCAGGGAGGTGTTTTGGACTGGAGACAGGGGTGGGTTATTTGAACTAGTGTTTGAGGGTGCTTGACCTATAATAGATGTAGCAGGTGTTTGAACCTTCGGTTTACATCAGCCTAAGGAATCAAGGTCAAAACTCTCGAGTCCTGCTTTCTGAGAAGTTCTAGAGACATGCAGTGGAATTTTGACCAATGCCTATTCAAACTTTCACAGATATTTTGGGTTGAACTTGGTATATGGGCCAAATTTGGAAAACAGGGATTTTGGAATAATTCAAGATTTGTTTTCTAAGGTTATATAGGGCATACAAGCACTATATCAGATTTCTAGAACCACCCCTCACGGTGGGCTCCAGATGAATGACGTTGTTTTGAGCAAGTTATATGAACAAACTAACTCAAAAAGACGCTATATGCGAGTGGGGTTCTGGTGTTGTCGAAGGTTCCGCACAGAGAAATCTGATTAAACTCTATATACACCAAATAATAGACTTAGAACATAGCCTAGAATGGGGTGCAAGGTTATATAGGTAGGTTTGAAAACAGTCAAGCAGAAACAGGAAACAGCAAAACAGAGTCAGAACGATGTCTATAGAAGACTCGAACCGATATATGACAGAACAGAACAGAACAGCACAGTCAGACAGAATCAGAACGACTAAACAACCACTCAGGGAAGTTTATAGTCGTAGACAGAACAGCAGTAATGGGCAACAGACCCAACAGTAACAGACAGAGACAGAACAGTGAGGGCAACAGACCCTTAAAACAGTAACAGACTCAGTCAGAACAGTGCCAGTTTCAGTTCAGATTCGTTATATACCAGGTCTGAGATCGACTCAAGAACAAGGTTCAGATTCAGCTTCACTGACTTCAAGTCAGGGCCAGGTATTCAGGTTTAATTCAGGGTTTTATCAGGTTTAATTTGTTTATTTGGCTAGGCCAGAAACAAGGTGATATATAATACTACAGCAAGTACCACAATTGACTTAGGCACTGAACTGCAGCAAATCCAACAAATTGCTTCTTGCAAACCGAAACAAAAAGTGATACAGAGCTACCATGAATTGCTTGGAGATTCTCGAATGAAAACCTCACAGCTTATATACTGTCTACCTACCCATGCTTATAAATACTAATATATGGCCAATACAAACTGATACAAATGCAGAAATTGTCTATATACAGAAAGCAGAGACCAGAAAAGAAGTTGCAGACAATATAATATTATTATTTGAGGTATTTCTCGATGTGGGCATGTGGGCACGTCTGTCAGTGGGTTATAGATGTCCCATTGACTCATAATCATGCTATCTGGTGGTGATAATCTCAGTCAGCAACTGATATTATCGATAATCTGGAGTCATGGACCCTGAATATCAAATTCGTCGGTGTATCTTTAATTCCTAGGGTGTTCTGCTCTCGCAGCACCAACTCTTCGTGGCATATACCCTGGTATTCGTTATATATCTCTTTGTGGCTCTACCCTGAAAGTCTAGTACCTGCTATATAGGCAAGGGACAACATCTATACTCTCAAAGAGTCACAATTATGGATCCACAAGTGTCCATGAACCACTTTCGGAGTTAACCGAGAGGGTACTCATGCGCTCCACTTGTGTGAGTCATCATATGAAGCCAATCAGGTTCATCTGATTATGCATCAGGTTTAACTGCTTCCACAGCTGTGTCAGACCAGTTCTAGGTCGTTGTATAGGCTGATGGTTCAGTTATATACGGTATTCAGAAGGTTCCCATTGCCAAGTTCAAATCCCCTTGGTCGCAGGTCTGTATATGGTAGTTTTATTGGTTCCTCAAGTTATATAACCTTATAGAACATCTACCCAGGTTTGTAGCTTGTTCTATAATGGCACGCTAACTCTTGGACAGCGTATAGAAGGTCCTACATGTTTCAGACCATCCCATAGCTTTTAGTCTGGAGAGTAATCATCTTATATACCTACGAACTATGATAGCATTTGAAGCCTACCAGTAGTCTGTTGATATTAGACGCTTCATATAACAGTGTACTGCTTTAACTGGCTGCTCGGGGCTCACACCAGTCCTTATATAGCCATGTTATCTTTGTCCCATATTCAGGATGTGGCAAATTCAGTTTATTTTGGGTATTTAGTGTTACTGTCATTACACCGTACCATCCATTTGGGCTAGGATGTATGACCCCCCTTTGGTCCTTCATATAACAACCATAGGTCCCATATATCTTGGATACATTTTCCTATCTAGGTTAGTTTCTATAGCCGTATTCCTGACCTGTACCAAAGTTCCAGGTGTGAAGTTGAAATTACGGATTCTATTTCTGTGCTGTTTCTCAAACTGCCTTAGTGCTCTCCTCTTATTGCTATCTACCCTTTCTATCATTTGTTCGACATGAGTGTGATGTTTCACAAGAGCCATAGCTCAAAAGCCAATGAGCTCCTCAAGTGACCAGATTCTATCTGGGGTTTTCACAAGCCAAGTGGATTCTACTATATCCAGCAGTAGAATAGGTTCAGCACCGGTAACTAAGAAGTAGGGTGAACATTCTAAGCCTTTCTGGTTAGTTATCCGGTCAGCCCAAAGGACGGGTTTCAAAAACAACCACCACCTCTTAAGATCACCCCTGGTGGCTTTAACTAAAGCTTCCCAGATATCAAAGTGTGCGCGTTCAATTTTCCCATTAGCTTGAGAGTTGTACGGAGAGATCCTAATCCCTTTGATTCCATACTTTTCCTCGAGCCAATTCAGAACCAACTTCATCTGTGGAGCATTGTCCAAGACAATTTCCTCTGGACAACCCCAATGAGTGATGATGTCTTCAAACACCCACTCTCCAATTGCCTGAGCTGTCTCACGCTTTAGCACCCGTGCCTCCAGCCAATTGCTAAGTGCACAACACCCGTGAATGACATTCTGACAACTGTTACTAGCTGGTGACAACTTCATAACATCTATGTGAACCTTCTGAAACAAAGACGGAGTGTAGGTCAAGGTTGGTGGCATCTTCAGAAGCGTTAATTGTCGTTCCTGACACGCTGTACATGACCGAGTGAACCAATCAATGTCTTCTTCCATCCCGGGCCACCAAAATCTCTTTTCTAACAGAGACTTAGTAGCATACAAGCCCTTGTGTCCTAGATGGTTGTGCGCTGCAGTGATCATCCACACTCTCTTATCCTTTGGAACCACTAATGCGTGAATCCCAGCTTCATCAAGGTTCAATTTATACAAGTGCCCTGCTTTAGACAGGAAAAACTGACTGCACTTGTCTATAAAATGTTGCTTTTGGGACTTCTGAAGGTCTGCAAAAGCTTCAGAACTAAGATCTCTTAAGTATCTCTCAATTTTATCCAGGTCCTGATCGGATTGCCTCAGATAAGCTGACCTATGATCTTCAGAATACGGATTTTCCTTTGACCAAGACTCATCTAGATCCGGAGGTAACATCAGAACTTGAGCATAGGAAGCATAGGTATAAGGATGTGGTTCTGGTTCTGCTCAATCCTCGTTTCCTCAGACATATCTTGTAATTCTTGCTTGAGATCATCTTCAGAGGCTGCCAACTCATTCAGGTAGCCTCCCCTCGTGTTGATAATGTCTTTGAAATCATCAAAAGCATACAGAGTTTGGGCTTCATCCTCTCCCATTCTGAATCTGACAGGTTGACTGTCATCTTTATCATCAGGATGCTCCTCATCCCTTTTGCCTCTTTCAGTAGCCATACCTCCAGGAGGGGGTCTAGACAAACCATCTGGCCATGCAGTGTCCCTTTGATATGAACAAGCTCAAAATGGAACTTCCAAACTTCCTCAATCCACCGATTGATAGTAGTGTTTGGTCCATAACTCGGGTTGTCTAACATGCCCTTTATGTAACTCACGTCCGTCTCAACTATTAGGTTTCTAAACCCAATAGTCTTGTAGGCTGTGGCCTCCAAAGCCAATTTAAGTCCATACAACTCTCTTTTTGGTTGAGAAAAACATGCCTCTCGCTCATTCAGCAGAATAGATCCAAAAACAACAAAGAATTTTTGTTTGGGATCCACTGGATCCCTTTGATATAAATAGAAGCCCATGGCTTGCCACGACATATCCACTCTGCCAAAATGAGTCTGTAGGGATTCGACGCGTCAATTGATTTCAATGAAGGGGCATTTCTAATTGCTTCCTTCAGTTCTTCAACTGCATTGATTTGAGCTTCACCCATTTCAAAAGGAACATTAGGTCCCACTATTTTATTCAAGGGTCTAGTGATCATAGAATAGTTCTTAATGAAGTGCCGAAGCTGTACAGCAGTTCCTAAGAACGATTTTACGTCAGTCTTTGACTGAAACAGCTTGGGATCCCATGAACAAATGATGTCCACAAACTTCTCTACTGGTTTCTCTCCTTCATAAGACACTCTGTGACCCACTACCAGACCTTCATCAACACCGGCATAAGCTTTAGGTCCAGAAAATGTGACTCCACAGTACTTCATTCTTTGACATATCCTATTCACATTTTGAAAATGTTCCCACATGAACCTATGAATTCCCGGGTTCTCAGGAATGGTTTCGTATTCCCCAGGCCGTCCAGGTAATTCATAACATGAAGTAGGCCCTTTAATAGGCACATCATCAACATATGGTCTAGTAATATGTGGAATTTCATCCCTCAGAATGTAAGTGACATCGTCATGGAAGATAGGAACTGAATTGGTCCAACCCATAGGTAGTTTGACCAATCTATGAGGTCGAAACAGGGTCTGAAATGTAGTCAAGTCCCTCAAACCCTCATCTATTAATCGTTCATCATATCCAACAAAGATGTCCAAAAGTCCTAAGCAAGCCCATCCAGCAAATCCTTCCGCAACTTCAGCAGTTGTGGGAGGAATCCCGGAGTACTGAATAGTATACTTATTCAGAGGTTCTAAGCTATGTACTAGATGTAGACTTTTCCCATCCTTTTTCAGAACACAGAACCACTTGGATCTGTAAGAAGAACTCGATGGTTCATATACTCCTGCATTGATTTTATCTTTTATTATTTTGCATACATCTTCAAAAATACCCAGGGGTATCGGGATATTCTTTTCCACCCACAGGGTATGTGGTAAGACAGGGAACTTTACTGGCAGGAAGAACTTGGTTCTGAAGGTCCCTCCTTCTTCCAGACACCAAGCAAAGGCTTCATTCTGCTTCCAAAACATGTAATGCATTAACTTTCTTTCCTCAGGCCACAAAAAGCCTTTGGGATGGTTCTTATTGATGATCTCTTTTCTTTCTTGAGTGTATCTGCCTTCAGGTTCAAATTCCAGGGGGTAGGTAGTTAATTCTGGCATCCCTTCTAGAGGATCTCCAGTGATCTTCCTTTCCACCCTAAACTCCTCAGGGAGGGTCACCTTGACAGGCTTCACCTTCAGAGCCACTGGTTTGTATTTCCCAAAGACAGATTTGATTGATTCAGCATCTATTTGAGTTGTCGAATAGCACATGAGTACCTCAGCAACAGCCTCAGGCAGTTTCCTGTCTTTTGAAGCTTCCTCAAATGATTTAAGGAATTGTGCCAAGTTCCTCATATCTGCTTTGTTACTAGGGTGGTTGAACCATCCTTTCACTAAAGTCTCGTAAAGCTCGGCCCCAGAATTCATTTTCTGAAGCTTCTGATGGAATTCAGAACTGAATCCGTAAATAGACTTGAGATTTTCTGCTGTAATTATATATATTGGTTTTAAGACCCTCCCCAAATTTCTGACCTCTTCAAGTGAATCAGAGACCAGATTGGGTGGCTGGTTGACAACTGAACATCTTTTCTTCCTCCTGGCCAACTGAGCTATGGTGATCTCAGCCTGCTCAGAAGTGAACCCAGTCTTAGTTGGGTCAGCCCTAAGTTTTTCCTCAAAGTCTAATAATAATTCATTCTGTCCATATTCAGAAATGAAATCTAGGATGTCCATAAGCTTTCTCCAAGCTCCAAGTTGTTTAATTTGGAACTTCTGAATTCTCTCATGCTCGGATAGTCTCTGCTCATCGGTTCTCTTTTTCTTCAAGGTGCTATTCCTCTCTTCCACAGTATTTCAAACTTCTTCAGTTGTCAAGTTATATACTATTGAACTTCCGTTTTCACTAGGTAAGTCCATGGGAAATAGCTCCTCACGCCACAAACTATAGACTGGTTATCCGTCCTTCATTTGATTTTGAAGGTACGCATCCATAACTTGTCTAGCTTCAGCACTGCCAAAGTCTTGAACTGAGGCTACAGCAAATGCTTCTGCTAACTCTCTTGAATTAAATTTCCGATTCCCAGGCCATGAGAGCCTATCTATTTGGACTCACCTGTTTTCATCCATTTCTAAAGTTATGGCCACCTCTCCCTGATCGGGAATCAGTTCATCAAGGTTTATTGAAAATTTGGCATCTCCTCCGAAGAGGTGCTAACCACATGAGACGCTTCCTTTCCTTCCGCTTCTTCAGAAGTGGTTGGTGGAGGAGGACGCTCGACCTTCCTTAAGGTAGGTTCCCCACCTCTCAGCCTGATCTTCTTTCCTTCCCCTCTAGGGTAAGTTCCAACTGTAGCCCTATGCATCGTATTAGGGCATCTCAAAGTAAGCTCTTGGTAACCATCTGCATAATTCTGAATAGTAGATTCAGTTAATACATCCAATGGTCGTCCCAAAACTACCTGGTACGGGGCACTGTCCAATACATGAACTTGTAGGTAAATGGTTAAGTCCCCAAAAGTGAAAGGCACATTTCTGGCCAACCCTCTTGTCTTCTTAAGTGCTCCATTCGCACTTTGCATGTGTATAACTGTGTCTGGATCCCAATGAAGACCCACACCCACAGCCACAGCTAAGTCCATTGCTACAATTTGTGAACCTCCGTCCAGAATTGATTCCACCTCTTGGCCTGAGTTATTTACCACCAGATACACTGATCTTAGTGACTCTGCAGGACTGGCCACAATTGTTATCTTCCTCTGTTCTTCAGGAGACAAATCTTGGTTATAGGCCTTGACTATGTCACGGTGAACTATGGACTCCGCAAGTAGACCATCCATGGCAACCTTCAGAACCTGAAACGCACTTTCTTTAAACGACAAGTCATCCATGTGCATCACAGAGTCAGAGAAAGTAACTCCTTCCCCATCCGAATTCACTACTTCAGCGGTCTCAGCCCACATATCAACCAAGAAGCTCTTCAGAGGTGGCTTTCGCCCATTCATACCCCTGAGCTGCCTCATAACAATCTTTCTGACACTCGGGGAGACCCGCAGAAGCTTCCCAGTTGGGAGTGTCGTTGGACTGCTCATGATTAAGTCAGCAATTTCCTCATCCATATCAAAAGTTCCCTCTCGATCGGACTCGGGTGCTTCTGAAGTCATTCGGACCTCACGTTTGTGTGGTCCCTTCTTCAGCTTTTGTGCATCAGTGCCAGGAGACACATTTCTCATGGCCCCAGCAATTTCACTGATAGCAATTGCCCCATCCCACAGGATAGGTGGTCTAGGTACCGGAGGTACCAAATCAAAAGGTCATTTCACAACTGCAGATGGCGTATCCTCCAGAGTCACATCCTTATCAACTCTGGACTTTTCTACAGTGGGTTCAAATGATGTTACAACTTCCTCTGAAGTATGGGTATCAAGTTCAGAACTAGGTCCTGAATTATGTTTTACACTCACTCCGTCAGTATGCCTATGTGGGGGTTTATACATATCTCTGTTTTTCTCTTTTTTGTATTTTCTCATCCCAAAGGATGTCTTTTATTCTTCGCACCACAACCTCCAGAGCATTTAAGCATTTCGGAACGGAGTTCGACTGCTCCTTCCTCAGTCTTTCTAGTTTTTTGACTCGCACTGTATCTCACCTTGTTGCTGAATAGACAATTTTACCTGATAAAAACCTGATAAAAACTTGCCCTGACTTGAAGTCAGTGAACCTGAATCTGAACTTTGTTCTTGAGTTGATCTCAGAACTGATATATAACAAATCTGAACTGAAACTGGCACTGTTCTGACTGAGTCTGTTGCCCTCACTGTTCTGTCTCTGTCTGTTACTGTTGGGTCTGCTGCCCATTACTGCTGTTCTGTCCTGTCTGCCATTTTGTCTGTGACTATAAAGCATCCCTGAGTGGTTGTTTGGTCATTCTGACTCTGTCTGACTGTGCTGGTCTGTTCTGATCTGTCATATACCAGTTTGAGTCTCTTATAGACATCTGTTTTGCTGTTTCCTGTCTCTGCTTGACTGTTTTCAAACCTACCTATATAACCTTGCACCCCATTCTAGACTATGTTCTAAGTCTATTATTTGGTGTAGCTCTTGTTCAATCAGATTTCTCTGTGTGGAACCTTCAACAATGCCAGAGCCCCACTTGCATATAGTGTCTTTTGAGTTAGTTTTGTTAATTCGACTTACTCGAAACAATGTCATTCAATGGCTTAAAAGTATCATTGATATACTCTATGTACAAAAAAGTGGGAAACATGTGTAAAAAAGCCCTTAAACCAGAGAATTCAACCACTTATTGGCCTAAGTGTGAGGGAGTGTGTGGATAGTTGTCTTGTACAACTGAGTCAGTCTCTATGATCACTCCAAGTGATCTAGCAACTAAGTTACCACTTCCTGTGGTGTTGACCAGTTGTCTTACTTCCTGTAAGATGTCCAAAGGACTGATAAAGACTAGCTACACTATTTATACAAGTCCCAGACTACGATGTGGAATAGGAGAGAGTCAAGTAAAGATGATAATAAATGGTAAAAGGGAAAATGTGGGATTGAACCCACTTGTAGTATGATGAAGCACATGTATCTATCCGATGTTGAATCACAAACTCCAACACTAAAAAAGAGGGAGGTCAATGCCCACCCATTGTTCATCTCATTATTCTATCATTAACTGTCACTGGATTCGGCAGCAGTCATGCATCACCTATTGCCAGTTGCTAATGAAAATCCTGAATAGAGCTGTCATGGTGCATTGTCCATTGCCTCCATATAGGGGACTACAGTACACTGCCAAACTGCCCATATGTGGCACTCAGACAATCTCTCTATTGTTCCATCATCTGAAACTGTAGCTAGGAGCTGATACAAACCAGCTATTATCTAGCTGGACAATGAACAGCTAGACTTAGTGTACAATAGCAAGCATTGTCCAGCCAGAGCTTTCACCTGGAGTGAATGCACATTCCAAGGCAAGGTGGTTGAATAGTGAAAGATGGGATAAAGATGTAAAAGTATTGCACATCATGGAGCTGTCTACATGAGAGACAACAAAAAAGGCACACACAGGCAGAAGGATTGTTGCTGAGGATAAGGAACTTGAACTGGAGCCTGTTATCACCAAACACCCATGTATCTGTCCTTTGGCTTTGGGTTTAGCTGTAACCTATAACTGAATGCTTTGGGCTGGGCTCACAGTAAGACAATCCTGTGCTACTGGTGTCCTGATCACCTGCACAGAATAAAACTTGAATAATGTCCCTTTCTATGTTTGTGGTCCATGCATGTTGAAATCTGGCATGGTGCAGCTCACCTGTGCGAGTCCTTTCAACAGGGTTCTACAGTATTCCGTATGACTCAGAGTACATACTCTTTTGCCAAGGTTATTACTAATTTACTCCACTTTATTACTGATACTTGTAGATACATGTAGAACATTCTAGATACTTAAGTAGGTATAAAAGCTAAATAAAAGTACCTGCTTGAGGCATCAGTTTGCCTCTAGCTAAAGCCAATTAACAACTCAGTTAGCGAGACAAACCTCAAATTCTAACAATGCACGGCCTCTGAATACCATTGGGACTTGAACTATACTTTAAGTGAATTTTTACCTGCCTGCTCGACCAGGGCAGGCTTGAAATTATTGATGATGCCATGTACCGTGTGGACCAGTTGAAAGGGAAGTTTCCTTGTGTAAGTGAATGCTCAGCCTGAAACCATTTGGTGGGTGCATTTGGCTCGCAGACTTGCAACGAAGCAATCTGAATGTCAGAGTCAAAAATGTTAGCGGGGCGAGGCTTACTGAAGTGCTGGATTCGGGTAGACGCCATTCCATCGCTCCGCTTACTATTTTGTAGATCACTGGCCGCGGAAGGCATACCTCTTCCTTTCATGAATTACACGTGTCGTGCACTGGCGGGCAATCAAACATTTCGGTGGTTTCAGATATTATACAAATATGTGAACTAGGTCCTTTCTCGAGGCCCTTACACTTTTGTCAAGATCTCACGTGCTCGACCAGCTAATGTTCCCATAGATGGCAGTGGAGCTGGCTTGAACTTCGAGGTTTCTCGGCCAGGATTCAAAGGCTAGAGATAAAAATGTTAGGCTTCGGTAAGAAAATCAAAAATGGCTACTTACGAATGAACTACAAGACAGGAAAGGGGTGCAACTGGTCAATCAAGCAGTAAAATCAATCAAAGAAATAACTCACAAAGGCAACGAAGTCCTTGCTCGTCCAATCGCTCTCGTAGAAAACAATGCGGTCATTGTTATAGTTTGCGTAATACCCTTTGGCAACAGTGTTGAAGTCTTTGAAATGGAGCATGCCATTTACATCTATATCGTGCAAATCAGTCTGGTGAAATGGGACTGTAAGATACTCTGAGCACGTACTGACTGCCTTGCCATGCAGGGCCTCCTTGCCGGTCACCGTGTCTTTGTCCTGCCATTGTGCCTTCTTCCCGAGGGGGGCAACAGTGATATAGAGAGTCCTCTGATCATCAAGCTTCTTAACGGTTGCCGTAACAGACCCCAAGGTGAGGTTTTGCCATTTGCCATTGCGTCGATAATTATTCATCGAAGCGCCGTTGACAGTTTCTTGCTGTAAGTATAAACCGGAGTCAATAAAAACCCAGACAAAACACCGAGGCTAGAATTTCGTACAAGATCATAGGCAAGGAACTGTACAGGTCATCAATGTCAGCTCATCTGAGCGATAGAGAAGTCCTTTGCGAATTACTTACTTCAGCATGGCAGAGGGTCTCGTCATCGGAGAAGAACTTGACGTGGGCAAGGACCTTGCTATCGGAGGGGTTGATCTCTCGAGTGACCTTGTAGTTGACCGTGTCTCCTGAGTCAAAATGGTCACGATAGTTGTAGTAAAGTACGCCCGAGGGATCTAGTAAGTGACGAAGATCAGCTCTAGGATGATGCACGCAGAGGCACACTTTAATGTACCTGTTCCAATATAGGCCCCGTCGGTGAACTCAATGCCAATATCGGGGGCTTCAATTCGGAGAGCCTTGAAGCCCTCGCCGCTGAAGAAAAGAGCCTCCGCAGGAGTTTGGTACGAGTACTTGCTCTTGAGAGTAGCGAATAGATCTTGGCCCATGTTGTATGATGTGATGCGCAGTAAAAGTCAAGTTGACTGGTAGACCAAGTCTTGAGTTCTGCAGGTATTTATACGTATTCTTGCATCAGTTTGTACCAGGCTATCTGCAAACAACGCATCGGGGAGATATAATATCCGTAGCTGCCGGGACATAGTATCAATCCCACTAGAGGCTACTTCATGAGGCGTGCCCTTGCGATGTTGTAGAAGCATACCATGTGATCACGAGTATAGCGAATGACATTCACCCTGGGAAACTTCATCTTCACAGGGTATAATTAAAGGGTGGAGATATTACGCCGTACGGTCACCTATGTAGCCAAGGTGTCACTTTATTGAATTGTGGGGATATACTATATACTTTCTGGTGTCTGTGCGTTCAAGCTGTCAACTCTTTGTTTACCGATCATCAGCGGAGGGTAAGTAGCTCATTCAAGATACCTGAGTAACCAATTTTGGAGTTCCCGTATCATGGTGTCTTTTGAATTTTGAATACCGAATGTTAACTTTTGTTCCCGAGTTGACAGCCCGCTTGGTG
>MU127808.1:25929-50502 GCA_014904975.1 Marasmius fiardii PR-910
AAAGAATGCGAATACCAGTTGCGTAGTTCTTGCGGTCAAGTAGTGGCCAATCATCAATGGCGTTCTGGGCGGGCTGATTACCACCTCACAAGTAGAAATCTTGAGAATCGCTAGCCGAACTCACCGGGAACCTCGTCACAAACTACTGACTGTATACTCCAATTTCAATACCACCAAAGGATCAGAGTGTCACCAAAAACTCGAACTCTCAAAAACATCCTAAATACGCGTAACCCCGTGAGTTTTCTTCGACTTGAACTCTGATGGCAAAAACGTCGGCTTTCGTTGGAAACCAAACCGCTGACTTGAACGAAAATATCGATGACTCTTCCTTGAGCGGTCATTGGATGCATATTTTGACTGGTAAGTAAAACCTCTCATACTGTGGGATCTCCGCTCACTACATTACGAAGGTTCCACGTTCCAATGCGGAAGTCGAAACCGTTGGTGATCATGGCCGTGCGTGACCTTTAGGTTCAATTGGAGAACGCAACGTCGTTTAATAACCAGTAAGCCTCGCTTCTCCCTTTTTAGCATCTCCTGAATCGGTGTCTTCATCCTCAGCCAGGTAATTCTCCTTTGTGAAGTACACATCAGATTATTGAACCTGGCTCCCACTGATGCACGCCGGAATGAAAACCCTCGAATATGCTCCGTTTTTGGCACTATTTAGTAAAATACACGACAAATACTAGACTAACTAGAGGACTAGGGTGAGCCTGAGCTGCTAGTCAGAGCCTCAATGTCCCCATTAGAGAAGTTGATGGAAATCCATCCAACAATGAGAGATATTGTAGGAACTCCGAAACCTGTAGGAGCCTATGATTGTAACTCCAAGATTCTCCAAACCTTTGATTGATTAGTGGAGATCTCTCGCTCTAAATACACTCGACGGCAATCCAGGGATTTATTATTACTTTAATCTTCTATCTACTTTTGATGGAGCATCTAAATGAGAGGGCTCAAGGCAGGTGTCAATGACGACCAACGATAATATTTCTAACCTTCCTCGAGATTAAGATAGCCATGCGATGGCTGACCAACCTGTCAGAGAATTTACAATTGCAGATGACTGAACACAGAACTACAGAAATTGAACAGAACTGTAGCAGGATAAAGATACTCGCTTAACTTGAAGCTGACTGAGGCGAGTACCTGCCCAGTCGATGAAGGAGCCAATCAGATGATAGGGATTAACCTCTCAACACATCTAGATTCAGAAAGAACTAAGACCGACGCTGCGGATAGTGCCACCACTTCGGTGCTGGGACTATATACATCTGCAGCAGAAGAAGATAGCACCAACTTTCGTGTTCAAACTCTCGTCGAAAGAGGAGACCTACCCTTTTTGGGGAGAAATTGGCACATATAACTATAGATTATTATTCTGCTTTGTTTTGTATGCTAAAGTAGAATGTGCTGTATATAAGGGCTCCTAGTTGTATGTAGTAGAGGAGTTGATTTTACCCCAACAAAAGTCTAAGTAGAGTTGCTCAGCATAAGCCAGAATACCACAGATTTGCCCAGTCTAACAGCTGTGATTACTTGATTGAACTTGAACACTAGTCAAATAAGATTGATTGATTTGTTTGCCCTGAGTTTGAGTTTGATTGTTGTTGAGGTTCCGACGGTTCGTTAGAGTCGAAAGTCCTTTTGTTATACCATGTCGTCATTCTAGTTGTGAGTGTCGTCAGAGTATTTGTTGAGTCCTTGTGTGGCTTATTGATTGTTTAAGAGTCTTGAGTGCTCTTTTGGTGCCTACGTTTGTAGTAGGAGTTGTTAGCTCGAGTTCCTTGTGTGTTCCGAGTTATTGATTGTCTTAGGCTTGTCTCCGACGTTCCTATTGTCTTGCTGGTTTCGTTTGAGAGACCGTTGATTACTAGCTTTCTGGCTAGTATTCTCATTGATTGGATTGCTGTTGTGTTTGCTGCTCCTAATACTTTCCCTGTGAGCATAACCTTCAACAAGCCTCACCCCTTGCACTCTTCTTTTTCTTCTGGACCGTTTCAGAGGAGATTATTAGTGCTTTGCTGATTAAGCCTATTTTCTCATATCCGACCTACCAGTCTCATTATCTGTGGTGACCACCGCAGGGAGTGTGACAGGGTTTAGGAGGGCAGATTAGATCTTTTGAGGCATTGAATACCCTTGATTCGTCAAGAGTATTATAAAAAAGCAAAGAACTAAGAAACTAGTCTCAAAAAGATTAGTTCCAAACGTTTAATGCACAATTCTAGAGCAGCAGGCAAGGGAGAACTAAAGACACACATTCTTTCCAGACTAGCCACTCAAAAACGACCGTCGTACCAGTCTCATTACCACTTGGATGCTCTGCTGTGCAGTCACGCTCAACGTTCCTCTCATTGTCGTGATCACGTCCACCACAACCTATCCTCATATACCAGCCATTTAGGTGTCACTTCTCACATCTGGGCATCTGTAAGCTTGATTCAAAACCACAATTGTAAGGGCCAAACTGCTTTCCACTTTTACCCCTATCCTAGGTAGCCACTTGAAACTCAGAACTCGCATGAACACCCAAGCGAGCACCTCGAGTGTTCTACATGATTGTCCGATCGTCTCCTGTTGCATGTCAAACAAAGCACTTTTCGACGGTGGATTGCTTCTTTCCTGTTTTCATGAGCTCAGATCTCAACTCGTACGTCATTTGTTTGACTTTTCAACCACGGCACAGATAGGCTGATCGATTCTCTCATTTGAAATAGTGGGCTTTGAACGTTTTCGAGAACTACCGGCAACGGGTGTGATCATCTATATCGCGCTTTACGACTATTCATCCGCCGTCCGGGACAAGAGAATTTGAGACGGCGAGACGACGGATTCAGAACGAAGGGGGAGCACTTTGGTTATTTCAGGGGATACCTATACACATATGACGGGGATGTTTGTCACGTAACTGACTGGCCGATATCCTGGATCTCGAATCCATTTGTTATGAATTTCTTGTCAGGGTTTTTATATCTACGCGGATGCGTCTTATTGCAAATATTTTCACATTCTTCAAGATATATATTTGCTATTCGTAATCACATGAGGGGATGCCATTGCAGTTTTACAACATATGATAGTCCATGCTATGGCTAATGTGTTTGGAATGTCAAGAAAATCAAGAGTGTGGCTCTCAGTATTCTGGGGTGTTAGAACACGCCCACGTAATCATTAACCAAGAAACCACGATGCACTAAAAGTTTGAAGTTCATGCCAGGGGATGGGTGATGATAACAATGGCGGATACATTCACCGTCACAAAAATGAGGGATCGGATCGGCCTATGAACGTTCGGTTTCTGTTGAGGTGCGATCAACTACTAGAACGATGAAAGGAGCGTCAGAAAGTATGTAAACCAAAATGAGCGGAGCAGTGCGTACCTCCTGTTTATCATTGTATTCCTGATCATCGGTAGGAGACTGAGGACGATGGTTACCAGCAGGAGATGAAGTTGAAATTTGACGGGCTGAATCCAAGTCAGGGTATGGAGGGAGCTGGTACAACCGAAGCGGATGAACATGACTTGTCGACAAAATCCAAGGTTCGAAGGAGTCTTACACTGCTCAGCGCTTCAAGAAATCGGGAATTGGTGTCTGGGTTATTTTCCTAAGCGACGAGTTGAAATGAATCGAAATAAAATCAAAGCGTTAGTCGGTCAAAACGGAATCCAGCATTGCAAGGAAGGGTAGACGTACCTTCGCTTCATGCTTGATGTGAGGTGATCGTCGTTCGTAGGGATGAAAGAACTTTTTCACGAGGACTTCTGGCCGTTCTACCGATACTTTAGGCATGGTGGTGGTTGTGGTGTAAGTAGCGGGGGCATAGCCTCGTGTCGTTGGACTTATAGGCACCGAACGTGGGTAATGAGGTTTAATTTTAAATAACTAGTCCTCGGTCATTCTGTACCATCCCTACCTGAGCAACCTTTTCCATAACTGAATTTGAGACAAACGGTCAAAGATCGATGGCAGTTTTGGTGACACCGCTATTACCACTGCTAATCCTGCACCCTATCATCTATTATCTCGCCTTTCAGCTTAAAGAGAACATTAGAAGGCTTGCTTTTGTATCCATGGAGACCTGACATTAACACGGGAAATCAACAGAACTTCTCTCGGAACATGAGGAAAGAACTTTCGATTAGTATATTCAGTTGATGCGCTTGAGCCACTTCGACTAAATTAAGCCTTCGTGGAGAGATGGTCTGTTGATCCCCGCACTAGGTGAATGGAGGAAAAGGCAGCGCTTATCAGCTCCTCGACAACCATTACCGAAATGACTAGCCTATTCGGAAGATGTTGGTATTCGGAGTTTAATTCACGCACTTTTGAAGCGAAATTTTACGGAACAACTTGTTGCATCCAGTCTCTTAGAAAGTGATGAAGCACGCGCCTTTCCGGTCCAAGGCGTGAGTCACCTATGGTTTATCTCCTTCATCAAAGCACTAAGTATTTTTCAAATTCGGCGAGAGTACATATTCGCATTGAGTCTGACGAGAGAAAGTGGACTTAAACATTTTCCAGCGATAGCGAACAGTTGAACCGGAAACCCGAGCGCCGCGAACGATTGCTATTCACCAAAGCTACCACAATCACGGCCCTTTGCGTCTGCTCCACGTCCGTCGCTGCTTTTTCTTCTTTGATGTCCCTCAAAAGCGTCCTGAAGGTCTGCTACTTTGGTTGCACCAGTGCGTTGATGGTATGTCTTGCCAAAAGTCTGATTGTATAATCAATCATCGCAAGATCTGCCAACTAAGAAGTGAGTTCCTCGCGATGCGGAGTCACTTACCTTTGCAATAAATATCCTGATTTTCTATTGAGCTAGCTCTCTAGATGTTGAAGTCCCAGAGATGTGTGTAGATATTGATTTTAAATTGGTATGCGGAACACTGAAGGTAAAGATATATGTTTGCTGCTGTGCGCGATAAAAATTCTAATATATACGTAGATTTTTTTTTCGTGGTTTGGAACAGTATATTCACGGCTTGTAAGAACCTCTTCAGTGCCTCAGGCCTCAATCGTAAACCAGACAGGGCTTTTACTATTGCTCCTGAGAGTATCTACGACAAGACTAGGTAAGGCAACGATAAGAAGAAGGTTAAAGAACGAAGTCGAAGGTGAGTAAAATTTATAGCTACGTGGAGATCATGTGAAGTGTGAGATAGTACTAACTAAAAGGGAAGTAGCGCGTTACACGGCTAGTTGAATTATCAATGGTTGAGCGCGTCGGGATCAATGTTGGAGGAGATTAAATGCCTGATTCTCAATGCATCAAGCATGCACCAAGCATGCACTGTTCGATCCGTCGAGGGATATATGGTGCTTACATCCATCTTCAACGTCCCGTTATTGGCGGTACCTCCCCCTCCCTCGACGTAATCTCTAAAGGCCCGGACTGTGATAGATCCTGAGACAGAATCGGCAGTGTCTGAAGCTTACGTCAGTTTGGAGGAGGCAGAGAAGGAGAGGAAAAGGCATTGCCAACGTATCATGAGGTGGTAGTGAGCGAACATACCGAGTATCATAGCCACCCGTGCCGCAAGCATTACAGGAACGGATCCACCCGACAAAATATCACTGACCGTTGTGACATAGAGGGATCGTCGGAATCGTCACAAAGAGCGCGTAAGGAAGGGTTTCTGGAATAAGGGAAAATGTAATGTTAACCCTTCGAAGTGGTATGACCAACGGATGAAAAACTAACCATTCCCCCCCCCCCCCCCCCCCCCCGGGCCCGGTGGAGAGCAGGATGTCCTTATTCCGCCTGTGGTCATGGATTGAGGTATCTGTGAGCATTGAACTGACGTGACATGCGTCAATTATTAAATAATAAATGAATCAGACACATAAATTTCATGCACCTCAGCGTGAACCGAGGAATCCGCGGTAGGGTCTTTATTCACGTTCTGCCCGATGTTCATGAAGCTTAGCAGCTCAGACCTATGGCTGAGGTGGTCGTGAATTTTAGTGGGCTTTGTGCCGGATCTCCTCAGGTCACTCGTATGAATATGTTCTGAATAACTGAGCTATGTACAGTTTATAAGTGTGAGAAGATGAGTAACTACCGCCATGATGCTGTTTATTTACCGGATATAAGTAGCTACTGGAAAATAGAGGTAAAAGACCAACAGATGTATGGTGCCGCTGACTCTTTGGGAGGTCCTTTCCCCCATTTCCAACTAATTGAATCAGTTACAAGGACATCCTTGGAACGTTCCACTAGTGCAAACTTTGTTGACACCCAAGCAGCCATTATCATCACAAGACCCATTGACCTTGTCACACTTGTTGCATGGACAATCTTTGAATTGGCCTCGGCTGCACTTTCCACGAAGGCCATTTGGGCTACCATAGACACCTGCACAACCATTTTTGTCGCAACGGTCAATATGGTTGCGACATTGCTGTTGTCTGACGACGAGCATCTGTGAAACGTTGCAGAGGAATTGTTAAATAAGTTGGCTATGGATGGTTTAGAGTTGATACTCACTCCAGGTCTGGCGACGACTGCGGTACTGGTCATCATCATCGAGACAATGAAGAGGAGAATGACTTTAGCGGAGAACATGATTACTTTGCGTGGGGTGTGTTTTTGAGAAAGTGGAAGTAGTAAGTTGTTGGTGTGATAGTTGAGAGTGAGGATGTTGAAGGCTTTTATATTCGGTACAGACGCGCCTAGATTCAGATAACAAATAAAGACGGATGATTCCGCGCACGCGCAAACATTCAAGGAATGATCGAGGCACGTTCTTGGAGGCGGGTTGTCGTAGTGGAAATACGAACTAAGTCATTTGACAAGGGTGAGATCGACACCCTCCTTTTATTTAAAGTAGATTCATTCAACTTATACTACACTCTCCATAATTGGAGGCTGTGGTCGAGGAAATTTCACACTTCAGTCGCGAGAGACGACGTTCTTGGAGGATTTGCCGGTTTGCAATTTTTCGGGCTTGTTGACTCCTCCTCAGCTTACAAATCTGAGATGTATCACGGTGGATAGTCCCTTTCCTATAGATATCTATGGTTAATGCAGGTTATTATGCTCCGACCCTCTATTCGGAAGGCATACCTGTTTGCCGCGAGAAAGGGACTGCCCAAACCCCTTTGCTTTGTACGTATAGACGAAGTTATTCTAAAGACAGCGGGCGAAATTTTCAATGTTAACGTTACCGCTTTCTGCTCTACAGTGAGGTAACCAGTCCAGATTGTGGAACTGAATTGAACTGTGCCTCTGCATGGGGAAAACGACCAGAACTAATTAGACACTCATAGGTCAACAAGTAGGGCTATTTTGTAGTCCACGATACATACTAGAACGCACATGAACGACAGACACGTTTATCATCCGTATATGGAAGGGCTAGGCTGTCATGCTTTTTAGTGCTTTATTCTCCACCATGGCCCTTTGCAAAAAATGGTCTTCTCTAGGCTTCTTTTTTTTTTTTTTTCAATACCTTCTTCATTGGTTGAGGGAATTATTCTGAATAGTGGCAAATTTTCAGTAGCAATTTTCCTGTTGTAGAATTCTCTTGATCAGGCCAATGTCAATGCACCACTTGAGGCTGACTTTGGTGTAAGTTACTTCCATTTGTATTCTTGCTACTGCAATTCTCACCTCCAATATGGGGACTTGGATCTTGAGGCTCAAACTCAAACTGCAACTGCAATAACAGCAACTTTAAAGTCAATGCAACATTTTCAAACTACTGAACACAAAATTGCTGGCACAACCACAGGTCTCACCAGCAAATATGCTACAAGTGTTTGTGCTTTTCTTAGCATTGTAGTTTTGGACCTTCTTCCACCTAATTATCCTTCAATAGAAATCAATGGCAAAGTCCCCTCCAAGGACAGTGAAGAAACCAAATGTTTGGGAATCTCCAACCCCAACAGTAGTTAGGTCTGGTCTCTATCGGGGAGGGCACTCCATTAGTGTATCAAATGGTAAGAGACAATAGTTGTATTCACAATATTTTTGAATCCATTCTAACACTTCTATCAGTGGCAACAACAACGAATAGAGTTCTTGCATTAATCCCAGAGACAGTGCAATTGCAGAAGATTCTCTCCAATGAAAGTCATCAGCTCTGTTATCAAAAGAATGAATGGACTGTTCCTGGCCCCTGTACTGTTACTGTGGATCTCTAAGCTGGTTATGAGCTTGGGATGGGTGGATTCAAACCAGAGTTGAGCAGGCTTTCCTATTGGAGGAATTGATTCCAAAAGTGGAGGTGACTTCATCAAGTATATTTATGATAGCAATGCAAATCCTAGTGATAGTCTCATTGTGGGGGATGCAGACTATTTGGAAACTGAGTTTCTGACAGGAATACAACACCACCACCTTGAAAAAACACACTGTATTGTATCAGACTTTCAGGGATATGGTGACTTACTAACAGACCCTCAAGTTATGAGATCACTGTGAGTTCCATGATTTGTACATACCACTTCCTACATCTACTTAAATGTTAACAATCAGGAAACTCATTGATGACCATAACCAGTCATTTTTTGGGGAAGGGAATGTATTTAGAAAGCCATATTCTTGTTCAACCTAGCAAGAGTGTCACTCATTTCTGTACTATACATCTTACCTTCCACTTATTTTGATGTTTACTGGCTTACTGAATGAGACATCAAGGAAAAGAATAAAAAGTTCTTTGGCAAGGACATTGAATATTAAGCTGAACTCATGAATGTAGTAGTTACAGTAATTGGATTTCACCCTTGCCTGAATCACATCTCAGAGTACCAAGATCGCCATAAACTACAATACACCCTTTAGGAAGTGATTGGTTTTTTCGGTGCCACTGTATTTCATAATTTTACTCTTTTGCGGCGTTTCAAAGACCTTGTTCTACTTTTAGTAGAGAATTACAGATCTCACAGTACTTCAGTGCATAACCATCTTTGGCTAGCATACTCCCGAACGACCATTTCGTTCCTGATCTCACTGTAGAACGGGACTATTAGAGAGATTAGTTTAGATAGTATGTACTATGTGAACAGAAGTAAGGTTAGTCAGGCCTCAAATGGTTACCAGTTGACCGATTATCCATTAACCGCCCCACTCAATTCCCACCTGATCATTCAGGCTTTCATATTCAGGACCTGCGACCTTCGAATCGAAGACTAAACAAGGACATATCAATTCGGCGCGGGGCCTTTATTGTAGCTAGAACGACGAGGATGCAATTCCCCTCCCTTTTCCATCCCGATCGACGTTCGATCGATATACCCGCGTGTTATAGCTGACAAACGATCATACGCCAAGTCTGCTGTCCGAAATGGTTCAAGTTATTTCCCTTCGACGCCCTCCCTCCCCTTCCATTACATCCGTTTACGTCGTGTGAAACAGTATGTATGTCCGATCACATTCATCGGCATTTGACCAACTCCGGGAACATCTATACTTATGCAAACCTTACAAAACCTGGCTTTCAATGAGTGGGTCGGGTGGAAGGGACGGAGATTGACCGGCAATCAAAGAACGCATGATTATGGGTGCTTGTCAACCTTTTGCCGTGGAAAAGACCGACCGGTAAATTTCAGTGAGATCCCGATCGTCTAACGACGAGAACTATCAGTCGCAAGCAATTTTGTTTCTGTTCCAACCATGTCCCTGGTCTGGGTTTCTGACAAAAGGCGTTCATTTCTGTTTCTTCAATATGTGGCTGCGCGAGTTCCAGATCGCAACGTGCTTTTTGGAGATGAAGGGACATCGGTGGAACCTTCTTCCCCAAGCGAGCTGTCAACTCGGAGACGAAAGTTAACATTTCAGGTTGGTGTACCTCAATGCATGTTGGAACTCGGGATTCAAAATTCAAAATTCATGGGATACCATGATACAGATCGACCAGGAACTTCGAAAATGGTTACTCAGGAACCTCGCATGTGGCAAAGATAGAGCTACATACCCCATTGATGAACGGTAAACAAAGAGTTGGCAGCTTGAACACAAAAACACCGGATAGTATATTCCTACAGTTCAAGTGACGAGTTTGGAAAATAGAAATATGATTGGCTGCTAATATATACCTTGGCTCGGGAGAAGACACGGTCAGTGTTCAGGTCAACATAGGTGACCGTGATATCTCCGCACCTAGTCTCGATGAAGCATCGATCGAGTTCAATTAATAATTACCGGATTTACAGCTCCGAAGACTCTCTTACCGGCCGTCCTGGCCATCATTCTTCTGTAAACCAGTGCCTTGATGAGATGAAGGTTCCTATATGCTAGGGTGAATATTCGTTATACTCGTGATCACATAGATGTTTTTACGATGTTGACAAAGGGCCTCATCAAGTAAGCTCTCTAAATCTGGGCTTGATACTACCCCTTGGCAGCTACGGAGATTTTATCTCCCCGACGCCGAAGTTTGTCTTCTAGTACCATTGTTTGAGGATAACCCGGTACAAACCGAATGCAGGAAAAGCATATAAATACCTGCAGGACTCATAACTTGGTACTAGTCAAGCTGACATCGTCTACTGCGCATCACATCGTACAACATGGGCAAAGATCTTTTCGAAACTTTCAAGGAGAGATACTCGCACCAAACCTCCGCGGACGCGCTTTTCTTCAACGGGGGTGGCCACAAAGGTCTCCGAGTTGAAGTCTCCAATCTGGGCATTGAATTCATCGATGGGGCCTATATTGGAACAGGTACATTAAAGTGTGCCTCTGCCCGTATCTTCTCCCAGAGCTGATCTTCGTCACTTACTAGGTCCCTCAGGCTTATTTTACTACAACTATCGTGGCCATTTTGACGCAGGAGACCAGGTGAACTACAAGATCACTCGAGAGATCAATCCCTCCGATAGCAAGGTCCTCGCCCACGTCAAGTTCTTTTCTAACGTTGAAACTCAATGTTATGCTGAAGTAAGTAACTCGCAAAGACTTCTCTATCACTCAGATGAGCTGACATTATTGACTTGTATAGCTCCTTGCCTATGATCCTGTACGATATTCCGGCCTCGATTTCTGTCTGGTTTTCTATTGAGTCTGGTTTATATAGCAAGAAACTATCAACGCCGCTTCGATGAATGGATATCAACACGGTGGCAAATGGCAAGACCTCACCTTGGGCTCTGCTCCGGCAACCGTTAAAAAATTTGCGGACCAGAGGACTCTCTCTCTCACTGTCGCCCAACTCGGGAAGAAGGCACAGTGGCCAGACAAGAACAAGGTGACCGGCAGAGAGGCCCTGCACGGCAAAGCAGTCAGTACGTGCTCAGAGTATTTAATAGTGCCATTTCACCAGACTGATGATGAATTGCGCGATATAGATGTCAATGGCATGCTCCATTTCAAGAACTCCAACACCGTTGCCAATGTGAAGTTTGCAAACTATAACAACGACCGCATTGTTTTCTACGAGAATGATCATACGAGCGCGGAATTCGTTGCCTTCGTGAGTTATTTCTCTGATTAATCTTACTGCTTAATTGACCAGCGGCATGCCCTCTCCCTGTCTCGTAGTTCATTCGTAGGTAGCCATTTTTGATTTGTTTACTGGAGCCTAACCTTTTTATTTCTAGCCTTTGAATCTTGGCCGAGTACTCTCGGAGTTATCCCCAACGCCACTGCCATCTATGAGAACATTAACTGGTCGAACGCGTAAAGCGTTAAGGTGTCGGACTAGTTCGCATATTTGTAAATATCTGAACACTTGAAACTACCGAATCTTTGAATGCCTGCCGGTTCATGATATGTGTGATTCATGAAAGCAAGTGGTGTGCCTCCTGTGGACATTCACTGCTGGCAGTGAACCCTGTTTGGGTGCCAAATATAGGTACCCCAAATGTAATGACTTACTTGAAAGTAACAAATAGGACAAATAATTGGGACCAAAATAATTCCCAAAGCTGCATAGTCTTTGGCCAATATTCCAGTTTCCAAAGGGATAAAATATTCAGAGTCCCTCCATTTCATATATTTGGACCTAAGATCACAAATATCACCAACAGACCCATAGCCCCACATGACACGAAAACCCACCCAAAAAGCAGCCCAGGGAAATAGTGGTGATATTGGAGATCTTAGGTCCAAATATATGAAATGGAGGGACTCTGAATATTTTATCCCTTTGGAAACTGGAATATTGGCCAAAGACTATGCAGCTTTGGGAATTATTTTGGTCCCAATTATTTGTCCTATTTGTTACTTTCAAGTAAGTCATTACATTTGGGGTACCTATATTTGGCACCCAAACAGGGTTCACCGCCAGCAGTGAGTGGTCTACAAAATGGAAGGATGCCACCGAATCCGGCACCAGACTGCTTCATTGCAAGTCTCCGACCCAAACGCACCCGTCAAATGTTCTCGAGCTGAGTGTTCGACTACACAACGGAACTTCCCGTGTGTGAGAGAAGTGGGAAAAAACTGAAGAAAGTATACTAGTACTAACAAGATGTCAACTAGTCACACATATATAAGTAGTGAAATCAAGCCTGCATCTGAAGGTGATGATGTTGAAGTTAGGTCTTTTTACTCATCCTGATCAGCAAACTTTCCCTTGCAGACAGTCAAATTAATTAATTTTTTATTCTCAGATCTTCACTCCTAATGTAAGCTCTTGGGCTTTGGCTCATTCCAGCATGACTCCATACATAGCCATCAGAATCCACAATTCCTGAAGTTTAGTGTTTATTTCTGTAGTAGAATATACCTCGTTATATCATTGAACAGTATACATATACAGCTAATTTTTATCCCTATATACATGTACTATACACCAGCTTTTTTGACGCGCTGAATACATCTATTTCTGAACTTGAACTGGGTGTGCTGAACGGATGGAATGCCACAAAATAGAGCACAATTGCCTGACGGTCCCCTGGCCATACCAAAACTTCTATTTTTCTGGATTTGTACATGAGTTGTTCAATATATAATGATAATATCGACGAAATCTTCTCAGCATATCACACGGTTTATGATGGCCATATCGGCGGCCCTATATATCGGTTATCTGCTCCGATTATATTGTGAACAGCTGGAGCGGACCTCAGTGATAGTGGCAATATTGTGATGTTATAAAGTAGCACATATATTCATTACATGTGCCTGTTTTGGCGGTGCAGTTGATAGTAGTGAATTTTATCCAGTAACCTCTGTCTGATGAGGTCAGTAGAAATCAAAGACAGTCTGAAATCCTGAACTAAGCATGTTTATTGTGGGTGGGGCTCAAACCTGCTGTAGTCAGCTCAAATTGAAAATAATCCAGGTTAAGGATTACAGCTGACTCCAGTTGATTCAGTTGATAGACATTGGCCTGAATTGGCTGGAATCAGCTCATTTTCCACTGGGCCAGTTGTCACTGACAACCTGGCAGGTGGGTAGTGATAGACCTGTAGAACAGAGGCAAATTCTCAGCTAGACAATTTAGGGATATGCTGAACCTTATAAGGGAAATTGAACATTCCTTTTTGAATTTAGTGAGATTGGGGTAGCATATGGAGAAATTGGATTAAAATTGAGGGTTAAGAAATCAACATTATTCCCTACAGGAGCAAAAATGGGCCAGCTTGGTCATTCAATAGTTGTGCATATAATGCTATGATATTTATATTTTACCAACTTATATAAGGACTCCATGCATGTTTATCAAGGAGAAATGGCTCTAGAACATGCCAGAAACACTTTGCAAAGATAATTTCACATTAAATATCCAAACCCCAATCTGGAATAGGGAGAATATACTTCAGTTCAGAAATTTTGAATGTTTTACTACATGCGGACGATGTTAACTTGACTAGTAGACCGGTTTTGAGTTCTGCAGGTCTTTATATGTTTTTCCTGCACTCAGTTTGTACCGGGTTATCCTCAAACAATGGTACTAGAAGACAAACTTCGGTACCGGTGCTGTAGCTGCCAAGCGGTGGTATCAAGCCCAGATTTAGAGAGGTTACCTCATGAGGAGAATTGCATGCTGCGACTGATCTCCTTCTCAGGCCCTTTGTCAACATTGTAAAAGCATACTATGTGATCACGAGTACAACGAATGACATTCAATCTAGCGTATGGGAAACGCATTGGTTTACAGAGGAATGATGGCCAGGACGACCGGTAAGAGAGCCTTCGGAGCTGTAAATCCGGTAATTATTAATTGAACTCGATCGATGCTTCAGCGAGACTAGGTGCGGAGATATCACGGTCACCTATGTTGACCTGAACACTGACCGTGTCTTCTCCAGAGCCAAGGTATATATTAGCAGCCAATCATGTTTCTATTTTCCAAACTCGTCACTTGAACTGTATACTATCCGGTGTCTTTGTGTTCAAGCTGCCAACTCTCTGTTTACCGTTCATCAATGGGGTATGTAGCTCTATCTTTGCCACATGCGAGGTTCCTGAGTAACCATTTTCGAAGTTCCTGGTCGATCTGTATCATGGTATCCCATGAATTTTGAATTTTGAATCCCGAGTTCCAACATGCATTGAGGTACACCAACCTGAAATGTTAACTTTCGTCTCCGAGTTGACAGCTCGCTTGGGGAAGAAGGTTCCACCGATGTCCCTTCATCTCCAAAAAGCACGTTGCGATCTGGAACTCGCGCAGCCACATATTGAAGAAACAGAAATGAACGCCTTTTGTCAGAAACCCAGACCAGGGACATGGTTGGAACAGAAACAAAATTGCTTGCGACTGATAGTTCTCGTCGTTAGACGATCGGGATCTCACTGAAATTTACCGGTCGGTCTTTTCCACGGCAAAAGGTTGACAAGCACCCATAATCATGCGTTCTTTGATTGCCGGTCAATCTCCGTCCCTTCCACCCGACCCACTCATTGAAAGCCAGGTTTTGTAAGGTTTGCATAAGTATAGATGTTCCCGGAGTTGGTCAAATGCCGATGAATGTGATCGGACATACATACTGTTTCACACGACGTAAACGGATGTAATGGAAGGGGAGGGAGGGCGTCGAAGGGAAATAACTTGAACCATTTCGGACAGCAGACTTGGCGTATGATCGTTTGTCAGCTATAACACGCGGGTATATCGATCGAACGTCGATCGGGATGGAAAAGGGAGGGGAATTGCATCCTCGTCGTTCTAGCTACAATAAAGGCCCCGCGCCGAATTGATATGTCCTTGTTTAGTCTTCGATTCGAAGGTCGCAGGTCCTGAATATGAAAGCCTGAATGATCAGGTGGGAATTGAGTGGGGCGGTTAATGGATAATCGGTCAACTGGTAACCATTTGAGGCCTGACTAACCTTACTTCTGTTCACATAGTACATACTATCTAAACTAATCTCTCTAATAGTCCCGTTCTACAGTGAGATCAGGAGCACAATGGTCATTCGGGGGTATGCTAGCCAAAGATGGTTATGCGCTGAAGTACTGTGAGATCTCTCACGCGCGGAATACTGGACGTAAATCTTCTCTTTTGGGTTGAGCTCAGGACAGTGATCGATTGTAACCTCCATGTATAGGGAATTTTCGATTTTAGAGATAGCGCCGGGTAAACTCGTAAAACCGTGGGAATCAAATTTTCGTCCAATGTGATGGACGTTGTGAGGAACGTTTCAAGCTACACGGAATTGAATGAGTTAAACGTGCGCCATGATGAGTATGCCCACCATATGACTTTGATAGCAACGCTTCACTCAAGCTACCCTTGCAATGGGAATCATGGACCGCTGCCACGTCTCGCTTTCCCTCTCTCTCCCTGGCTCCTCAGGGACATGTGGTGGCTGGCTGGCTGAATGGACCCACAAAGCATCACACGCACAGTAAATTCGGAGAGCAGGTTGAAGGCGCCCAAACATTTCTGTGAATTGCGCTCGAATGAGTACTCCCGCACCCGCGCATAGGTATATAACGTTCCCACAAGAGTAGACAATCTTCATTTTCGCCTTTAGGGGTGGCGGTGTGTCGAATAACGCCTTATCGGCATCCGCCGTCGCAAAAGCGAATGGCTGGATGCAAGAGGGTCATAGTTTTGTCGCGTCATGTTCTGTGCTGTGGACTACGGGAACACAAGCGTCCCTGTCAGCTGTGAGCAAGAACAACCAATACGGGAAGTTGGACGATCAGCAGCTGTGCAAAGAAGGCTTACCTGGAGGATGGAATTTTGATTAAGGGATGAAATGTCCCATGTACATTTCATGAGAACAGAACACGGCAATTGTTGGTCTGCCAAATCGTGAGGTCAGATAGGATTACCATGACGGCTGTCTCAGACTTTGCCGAGACCCGTCGGCTGGAGGTTAAAAGTGACGGTTTGACGACTGCCCGTAAGGCCAACTGTGAACCTGTGAACTTAATAGTGAGGAATAGGTAGTTTGTCCAGCAACCGGCAAACGAGCTAGGGTTCGAGGACGGCATTGTTCTATTTTTAATTTGTTTTTTGACTTCATGGTGGCGACCTCGATCTCTACACCTTTCCACAGCAAAGCTTGCTGCTTTTGCTCCAGTTCTAACAATCAATTGCCTCAATAATAAACTCAACTCGATCTTAATAACCCCCTTGCTTACTTTCCCCCCATCATCCCACACCACTAACCTCTTTTTTGTCCTGGTCTGCGGGAAGTCTTCGACAAGGCTGCTCAGCTTTCCTTTAGCTTGGGAAAGCAAATCACCCTGACCTTGTATGGAGTTTCAGTGAGATTTTGGCGATTTTGAAACATGCATTATGTGCTAATTAGAGTTTGGCCATTAAAATTTACTGGATGAATACTTCATACTTGGACTTTATATAAAATACTCTAGATAGCTTTAAATAAATACACAGACTTTTACCTGTCTAACAGTCATCTGCCCCACTCAGCCCAAGTAATATTGGCCCAAGTCTGATGGATTGAGTGAAAGCATCCCCATTTCCGGTGGTCTTACCACCATTCAGCCTGGTGGCCAAACTAGCAATGGCTTACCTGAGTGTTTCTTGTCATGAAAATCCCCTGGAGCAAAAGGCATTCCTAGGACAGAACTGAAGACAGATCCTGACACTCTTCCCCTACTTTGGAGGGAAGAGGCAGGAATTGGCATCACAAGGACACTGCTACAGGAATAAATATGGGGCAGGTATCAACTAGAAGTATCAGGTGGTAGTAAAATTCAAAGTGGCCAAATGTCAAGGTCATATTTCCAGCAACATTAGTGAACAAGGTTCACCCAGTGGGCTGTCAACTTAAGATGCATTAATGATCCGATGAACAAAAGCTGCCATTTCATGCTGCTATGCCGCTGACGCACGTGAGACTCGGGATGTTTCCTGAAAATAATGACACTCGCGGAAAAAAATAAGCAAAGAAAAAGCAGCTTCCCAGACGGGAAATTCCTATTATATTATGCGGTGCGACGCGCCCTTGAGGAACCTCACCTGGGGTTAGGGCTAGGTTATGGAGGGGTTTAAACCCTTTTTGGGAGATTGATTTTTTGCTTACATTCTTTTTTTTTCGCGAGTGTCATTATTTTCAGGAAATACTGTAAAAGGCGAGAGATACTACAATACAGATGAATGTCAGGAACTTCAAAAATGGTTATTCATGGGAATGTCGAATGGGGCCTACATACCCCCATTTGGATCACGGTAAACAAAGAGTTGACAGCTTGAACACAGACACCGGATAGTACGTATAACCCTGCAATTCAATTGAGCGGTACCTTGGCTCGGGAGAAGACGCGGTCAGTGTGCATAGGTGATCGTAATATCTCCACCCCTGTTCCCGATAAAGCGAGTTCAATTAATCCTCAGGATTGATGTCCTGAAGTCACTTTAACTGGCCATCCCGGCCATCATCACTCTGTGAACCAGTGCCTTGATTATGACAAGATGAAGTGAAGTTTCTCATACGCTAGATCGAATGAAATTCTGAAGGCAAGAAAGTGTATAAATACCTGCAACTCGAGACTTGGTCTACCAGTCAGGTTGACTTTTACTGCGCATCACATCATACAACATGGGCCAAGATCTATTCGAAACTCTCAAGAACAAGTACACGTACAAAAGCTCTGCAGAGGCACTTTTCTTCAACGGCGAGGGCCACAAGGCTCTCCGAGTTGTAGCACACGATATTGGCGTTGAGTTCACCGATAGGGCCTATATTGGAACAGGTAGATTGAAGCTTGCCTCTTCACGTATCCTCTCCCAGAACTAATCTCGTCACTTACTAGATCCCTCGGGCATGCTTTACTACAACTATCGTGACCATTTTGACGAAGGGGACACGGTCAACTACAAGGTCACTCGAGAGATTGATCCCTCCGATAAGAGGGTCCTCGCCCACGTCAAGTTTTTCTCCGACGACGAGACGCTCTGCCATGCTGAAGTAAGTAATTCGCGTGGGACTTCTCTATCGCTCGGATGAGCTGACATTATCAACTTGTACAGTTCCTTGCCTATGACCTTGTACGAAATTCTGGTCTCGGTCTTTTGTCTGGGTTTTTATTGAGTCTGGTTTATACAGCAAGAAACTGTCAAAGGCGCTTCGATGAATGGATATCGACACAGTGGCAGATGGCAAAACCTCACCTTGGGCTATGTTACGGCAACCATTACGAAGATTATTGACCAGAGGACTCTCTATCTCACCGTTGCTCCCCTCAGGCAGAAGGCGCAATGGCAAGACAAGGACAAGGTGACCGGCAAGGAACCCCTACATGGCAAGGCAGTCAGTACGTGGCTGAGATTATCTCTTAGTACAATCCCACCAGACTGAATTGCGCAATATAGGTGTAAATGGCATTCTCCATTACAAGCATTTCAACACTGTTGCCAAAGGGAGGTTTGCAAACTATAACAACGACCGCATTGTTTTCTATGAAGATGATTATACGAGCACGGACTTCGTTGCCTTTGTGAGTTATTTCCCTGATTGATCTTGTTGTTTGATTGACCAGCGGCACACCTCTCCTGTCTTGTAGTTCATTCGTAAGTAGCCATTTTTGCCTTGTTTTACTGAAGCCCTAACCTTCCTATTTCTAGCCTTTGAAGCTTGGCCGGGAGACCTAGGAGTTAAAGCCAACGCCACTGTCATCTATGAGAACATTATCTGGTCACGTACGGGAGGCCTTGAGAGATTGCTGGACTAGTTTGCATATTTGTATAATATCTATCCCGGAACTATCAAAATGTTTGATTTTACCACCAGTGCATTATACATGTGATTCACGAGAGCAAGAGGTATACCTCTTGTGGCTAGTGGTCTACAGAATACTAAGCGGAATGATGGTGGCTTGTGAGTTTGCATTTGCCTGCCATTGACGAGTAAAATATTACACCAAAACTGGTGCCGGTCCGCCAATGCAAAGTGTGAAGAAAACAAATAGAAAACAGTCTAGTGCAACAGCTGACGAAGGCCTTGAATTGTGGGGAGTTCGATTGCAAAACCAAGTGATGGAAGGAACAATGTAACATGTGTACACATGCATATACATTGCTGGAATGTGAAATCCCACTTCCGATCACTTCTATTCTCCAGATTTCTTCCGGTGTTGTAGTTTGACTGTATTCTTTTCCCTTTTCTGTAGTTGAAATTCTGTTTATGATTTCACATTTTATTTCACACTTAATAGGTACTACATATATACCCATCAGGAAAAAAGCCCATAAATTATAGCTAATTATGCTAGTTATAATCAACAATAATTATTACCATCAATTATAATCATCTGTGGTTATTATAGTCAGTTATAATCCATTATAATCTCTAATAATTCTTATCCATGTTTATAAGTAACCATAAGTATTATCATGTATCATAATCAGCTATAATTATTATGGGTCCTTATGCTCTATTATAATCAGGGTAATTTGGAGGGGAAAAAATCTTTGAAGAACAATGGTGTAGCAACAGTACATATGGGCAGAAGCCCACAAAGTACTCCCAATGTGACTCATGTAATAGGAAGTTCAAAAGCTGAGGTTGTAAGTAAAGCTAGCTGTGCCCAAATAATAATGGCCTGTTGGCTCAGTTGGTAAAGTACTT
The DNA here is from genome assembly GCA_014904975.1 of Marasmius fiardii PR-910. NCBI lineage: Eukaryota > Fungi > Basidiomycota > Agaricomycetes > Agaricales > Marasmiaceae > Marasmius > Marasmius fiardii. The sequence goes on from MU127808.1 coordinate 45,879, forward strand.
GCCTGAAGCAATTTGGCATAAGTATTACCAAGCTTATAGTGACTTACAGCCCTTGTGTTTGCAGTTTCCCAATAAAAAATCTGTCTACTAGACAGTAGCTGAGCTAGGACTTACTGATTTATGAATATCTAATTTCATTGATTGACGTTTTGCAACCAAAAAGAACTGAATTCTAGACCTCAGCAGATTGAGAAACTGCTTCAGGTAAGTGCCTTGGCCAACTGAGCCATCAGACCAGTATTGTTTGAACACAGCTAGCTTTTCTTGTACCCTCGTCTTTTGGACTGGTAATAGAAAGTGGGTTGCGTTGGGAGTATTTTGTGCACTCTTGTCTAAATGTGCTCTTGCTCCAACATTGTTCTGTAATGAACTTCACAGAAATCTTTTTGCCTACAAATTACCCTGATTATAATGGAACATAAGGACCCATGAGAATTATGACTGATTATAGTTGGTAATAGTTATGGTTACTTATACTCGCAGATCAGAATTATGCTGGATTATAATGGATGGCCATGATGATTATACTTGATTATAATCAATGATACTTGCAGCTAGTTATAATGAGGGTAAGACACTATAAAATCAGTTGGCCTGTCGGTACCATAGATAAGTTCTGAATTATGTTATCCCTCTGTTTGTGTGAATAATGCCAAATAGATGAATTTTGGGTAAAAACTCAGATGTGCAGGTCAGCAGTAGATTGAACCCTTGTTTTGCCCCCGTGTAATCACCAGGTGCTTCTTGCAACCATACTGCTTCATCCAAAGAGTATCAATGGGTTATGCCAATCTTATGATTTCTCTTTACCTTCTCTACGTGTGAGGTCTTGAGAGCACCAATAACAAGTTTCCACCCTGTAGGAAGCTAAGCCTTCAGAAGCTTAGCATTTTCCTTCACATTGTTGAAGTTTCTGAGATGTCATACAAACTAATCACCCATCAACAGAACGAACGTACGTAGGTCTATAACCGATTACTTGCCAAACATCCGTGCCTATGTACTACAAATGCGAAATACTAGGTTATTCAGGATTAAGAATGTGACCAGTGTGGTGAAGCGAAAGGATGAAACCCTCAATACCATAGGTGGAGTGAGTTCCTTAGTTCCGGTATTTGACTCTATAGTGCCGTGAACAACAATTGAAACCATATCATGTTGAGTAATCTCAAGTAACCTTTCAAACTGGAAGCATCATTTATGGGGTAGAATAATTGATCAGTCATCTGATAATTTATTCTGAACTTGGGAATAGGCTCGTCTCGCTCCTGTCTGGGCTTCTTTCTCAGCTCAGCTGTCTTTTCGTCGATTGTCTATTTTCAGTATCCATTGCATTTAGTCTTCATGGATATTAGGCGGTAGGGAAAAAGGGACGACCGTCCGTAAACAATTGCATACTCTTTTGGTTTGGCCAAGTGAGACTTCGGAGGGCCTCGCTTAGAAGCATTTCCAAAAAATTTCTCCATATAGGTCACCATTTTTAGCGGAGCCTGCCAGGTCAATGTTCTTTCCGCTGGGACACCGAATGAAGTCACTGCCAATTTAGTTTGAGTTGCTAGCCCCGGAGATCAGCGAGAAAAGGGAGCTTTAAGAAGTATCAAATGAGTAACTCGGGAACACCAAATATTGGAGGTGATTGACAGCTTGAGTGTAAACACCAGACAGTGGGTAAACTGTGCAGATCGGACGGCAGGTCTTGATTTGTGAGCAACAATACGTAACTCACTCGGATTCAATTGTCGATATTAATATTGATATGAAAATCCTATTATACTAATTTGGCAAGGTCAGATACTTGGAGAACGACTTATTTAGTCACGAAAGGTTTAGTATAGATGACAGTATGTGGTGTTTGAGGTGTTCATAAGCTTGGGAACTGGTGACAACAAGTGGGTTAGCACCTGTCGAAACTGTCGGCTTTTGTTGAAACCCGAGAGGCTGAAAGACATAGCTTTTTTAAGTTGACGGGAGTATCAGGTATTGGGAACGAGGAAGATCAGTGTCCCAGGAGAAACTCAATCTGGTGGACCTGGGGCCGTGATTTGGCAATCAGATTCGTTGCCCTTCACATGTTATTTGTAATGAGGACGGTACCGGTTATAATAATACCTTGAAAGAATTCCTTGCAGAAATACTCCAAGGTACTAAAAGGTAAACAGACAGTTTAAAATAGGGTCTGGAACGATGAAGCTGGGAAACGGAGAAGGCACGCTGATACTATGGATAGAAAAGATTGTCGCAAAAATGATTTAACAGGTCTAATATTTTTCTATGTTTTTTAGAGGGTAACGAAGGGATAAATGATTTCTGCACTCGTCTTCATGACTGGATATGGCTGTATCGAGGAGACATTCCTGGCATTCTGTTTTCAGCTGTTCTCGACTTGCCTAATGATGGTACCGGATCTCACCGGATTAATATGTGCATGTGAAGGCGAACATCGTTCATTTCCCAGTTCCGTACCTTCCAGCGAAGTTAGAAGAGCTTTAGTTGATGGGGTTTTCTCCTGTGCCAAAAATAATCCCTCGATATCGGTACCCTACTTTCCGCAACTATGGCCACTATATCCTTTCGGTGGTTTGGGTTCCAACGAAAGCCAACGTTTTTGCCATCAGAGTTCAAGTCGAAGAAAACTCAAGGGGTTGCGCGTATTTGGATGAGAGGTTTTTGAGAGTTTGAGTTTTTAATGACACTCTGATCCTTTGGACATGTGATGTTGAAATTTGGAGTATACGGTTCAGTAGATCGTGACGAGGTTCCCGGTTAGATGATGAGTTTGTTTCGGCAAGCGATCGTAAATAAACGTTTCTACTGTGAGGTGGTAATAAGCCCGCTCAGAACGGTATTGATGATTGAGCACTTGCTGGTACTTGACCGGAAAAACCACGCAACTGGTGTTCGCGTTCTGCCATTTATTTCTAACTTCAGGTTCTAACATTACGATTATTTGATCGATTAGTCACGACTCTCCGAATGTTGTCAAAGCAAATCTATCCTTGTATCCGTAAGCGAGTTCCAGGGATGCGAGATAATGACCCGATGGTCGTATGACCAGTGAACGGAAAACTCTCCTCAACTTGGCCTGTGGTAAGCTTCCTGATGACCGTTTCTCTCACTACGGTCCATGTCGATGTCTAGGACCGTGCGGGCTTTCTGTCATTACTGAGCGTTGTCCTGACCGGGTTCCTAAAATCGGTATTCATTCGGAAACCCGCGTTTTCCGAGTATCAGGAACATTATTCAAGGCGGCGTTCACGACTTCAATGGATACGACATCGACCTCGACACCGAAGACAGTGACGTTTGCTCGACAACGTACCTAGCAGGCACTGAATTATCATTATGTCCGGCAGCCACGCAGGTCTTCCGTTGCGAATGGCAAGTCTCAGTGAGCATATAAATATACAGCCGGCCTTCATTCCGAGTAGCTTCTGACCTATTGCAGTCAATTCAAAAGGGGTGGACCTGTGACCATCATGGTGGAATTTCTAATGAAAATGATAGTATGTATGTCCGGTGACGAATAATCACATTCATCGGTACTTGTTCAACTCCGGGAACATCTATACTTATGCAAACCTTCCAAAGTAGCCGTCCCTGGCTTCTAGGGCGTGGGGTCAGATGGCGGACAGAATCAGATATCAGGGAGGGAGATAGACCGGCAATCAAAGGACGCATATTTGTCGAATTCTTGCCGTGGAAAAGGCCGACCGGTAATTTCAGTGGCATCCCGATCGTCTAACGATGGAATTTATTAACTATTAGTCGCAAGCAATCTTGTTGATCATGTCTCTGATCCGGGTTTCTGAAAAAAAGTGTTTTTCTTTTTCATCGAGGGTGATATGTGGCTGCACAAATTCCAGATCACAACGGACAGGGAGCCACACAAACGTGTTTTTGGAGATGAAGGGACATTGGTGAACCTTATTTCACCAAGCGGGCTGTCAACTTGGGGACAGAAGTTAACATTTCACGTTGGCATACCTTGATGTACGTGGGAACTTGGTATTCAAAATTCGAGAGATACCATGATACGGATCGATGCTGGGAACTTCAAAATGGTTACTCAGGAACTTTGAATGAGCTACATACCCCCACTGATGATCGGTAAACAAAGAGTTGATAGCCTGAATCCAGAGACACCGGATGGTATCCCTACAATTCAATTGAGTGACACCTTGGCTCGGGAGAAGACACGGTCAGTGGACATAGGTGACCGTAATGTTTCTACCCTTTTCTCGGCGAAGCATCGATCGAGTTCAATTACGAGTTTATGTCCCTCTCTTACCCGCTACCCCGGCCATCATTACTCTGTGAACCAGTGCCTTGGTTATGACAAGATGAAGTTTCCCAGGTTGAATGTCCTTCGCTATACTCGTGATCACATGGTATGTGTTTTTACAACGTCAAAGCACGCCTCATGAAGTAGCCTCTCTCGTGGGATTGATACTATCTTCCGGCAGCTACGGATACTACATCTCCCCGATGCGTTGTTTGCAGATAGCCTGGTGCGAACTGATGCAAGAATACGTATAAATACCTGCAGAACTCAAGACCTGGTCTACCAGTCAAGTTGACTTTTACTGCGCATCACATCATACAACATGGGCCAAGATCTATTCGC